>LQRL01116968.1:0-13581 GCA_001703475.1 Hydroides elegans
CTCCATTTTTGGCCTTTACTGTAATGTAATACAGTGGTGCAGGATTTGTTGAGTCTATATTGGTGAGTTCTAATTCGAGTCCATCCAGATAATCATCATTTTTGTCCGTTTCCGTAAAAGGTCGCACATCATCGATTCCTTTAAAAGACCGTGTGGTTATTGAAAAATGTATATGGTTAACCGGTTATTCATTTCTGTAAACACTAGTTCAACATATTTTATGATTGATACCATTCCATATTGTTACATACCTGGTGCAGTTCCAATTCCGACAACATATGCAGAAATACCACTCTCAGAGTCATATCCATTCCATGATGCAAGGATTCCATTTGGATCATTTTGATACACATATCCATCTACAACTTCTTCGGAATCCCCCGCAAGGACACCAGCATGAACATAAGACATCTGGCAAAGAGTGATTATTCGTTCATTTATTATCGCAACCATCATTATCAGAGTCAAACATTAAATGCTTGAGTTTATCCTTGTAGTATATATATAGTTTACATTTTATTTTGATAATTGTTCAAATCAACATAGGTTTTATGATGCAATGCACTTTTAACATGATTAGCCTAACACAAATATGTAAGGTTTTTAAAAAAAAAATAAAATGAACATACTTCAGGCGGTGACGGATCGATCACAACACCGTCTGTATCAAAGACTGATGTCAACGATGCACCGTTTGTGGCCATTACACGAATGAAGTAAAGGTGGCCAGGGATTAAGTTAAGAACGTCTTCGGACTCCCACATAAATGTTGTGTGTGAGAGATTCACCCACTGGTCATCACTTTATAAAAGAGGTATGGTCAATAAAATAGATAACCGATTCATGTCAAGGTTTCAATAATATCAAACGATATTTCAGATATGTGATCTTAAGGAAAAATGCATCTGCAAATTTCAAACCCAAACCTATTGGGTAATTGATGTACTTACCCCTGCGGGAAAATTTGTTGCATTGATCCCGACGCTCGTATGAATATTGCTAATTTGTAGGAGGATATCCCAGATTCAATATCTCTGAACATCCAGTTGGCAGATAATGATGACACCGATGACTAGAATTATATTCATATTAAAAACTTAAATCATGAAGAAAATGAATAGTATTTTGAAATAAACATAAATAATTAACATGACAACAAAAGTGTTTATACAACTCTATTCTCTCGAATTGTGATGATATATGAGCAATCCATAACAACTTTTATAAATATCTATAAAATATATGGTGATATAATTACAGAAAATTGGATGTCATCACTGTTTGCGCCATCCACCAAATAGTCCATTTCAGGGTCAGTAAGATCAACAACAAAGCCGTTTGAGGAATTGACGGTTGAGAGCTTTGCGCCATTTGATGCATTGACTTTTGTGTATATATTGTCATTGTGATGCAAATGAAAGTGGTGAAATTCAAGATTTGTTGAACTGACAGGAAGGTTTCTCTCTTCGTGTAGAGTTACATCCCCTGAGAGACCTAACGTAAAGTGACAAGGATACAAGAAGAAAAGATTAAAAATATACACTGTAGCAACAAGCACAGAATAATTCTATGAAAATAATTATTTATTAGACAGCAAAAACAAACATGCATAAATTCTTGTATACCATAACGACATGCAAATATAACATAACATATACCATAGGCAAATATGTTATGCAAATAATTCATAAATTGACATTTGGACAAAAAAGTTTGCATTCATAAATGATTTCACTGTACCTCTTTTCATAAATGCAACCTTTATGTCCTGAATACCAGATTCGGGATCAAATATACCGCTCCAGGCAACAGCGATTGACGAAGGTGATGGACTAAACTGGATGTCGTTGGTCATTGAAAGGCCGTCTGTCACAGGACCAACATTTGGTGGCGTTTCGTCCACAGTTACTGCATAAAAGAAATCGTTAGTTTATTTCATTATTCGAGATTTGTTGGTAAAGAGAACCATCAATATAAGTAATTAAGTACATACCTGCGTCTGAGAAGCCAGTCACGTTTCTGGAAAATGTGGCTCCGTTTATAGCTATAAGCGTGGCATAGTATCGTATATTATGATGTAGCTGTAGTTGATCTTGACAAAAATCGTATGCAGTCTCTTCAAGCTGCTGAAATTCCATCACATCGTTGCCCCCGGGTGTTGTTCCAAAGGCAATTTGAAATTCACCTGTAATATTCGATATACTTTTCAATAGTTAACCACCAGATTAATAAAATGATCTTCCATTATTAAATGTCGAAACGGAAAAAAAGACTCATAGAAACATATTGACGCTTTTATGAACATACATACAAGTACAATAATACATTTCTGTCAATAAACTAGCCTCGTTAAAGTGTTAATTCAGGCATTCAAGAAAATATTTATATTATTTTGATTTATATGTTTTGGTGTTTATTTTGATTATAGAACAGAAGAAAAGCTATGCTCAAAAGAACACACGCTTTACATAAGACAACTTAGCTTTATCTAAATATTGAGAATTCGATTCCATCACATTATATATTGCATCTTATTTCTAATAAACCTTACTTACCTATACCACTCTCAGGATCATAGAAATTTTCCCAGTTAGCACAAAGCTCTGTCGTTTGATACTGAAATTCTTCGTGTATTCCTGATCTACGTCCCATATAGATAGAGCCAAGAAGCGGTGGCGTAGAGTCCTTAAATATTGCTCTTGGCGAGTGACCAGTTGATCGAAGGTCAACTAAAAAAAAATCAGTTATTAAACTTGATATTCGTTTAATCAAAATACCGTGCGAATGTAAGCTATCAAAATATTTAATCGAAATGACAATAAAGCAGCACATTTACAAGATGAATGAAGCACCTAGCCTCTCAACTATAATTTCTCGGTTAATGTTTGTGTAATAAGCAACCAACATTAATAATATTATTTATCTTAATCCAACTTTACATTAAAATTAATAATATTAATTATTATAATCCAAAATCTACCTCAGACATTCGCATTTCAACATAATTAGCATTAACACATATTTCAATTAAATCAAATCAATATATCATACCATTGTTTGCTACTCGAACCTTCACCCATGTCGGAATGCCATCTGGAATTTCATGCTGGAGTGCAAGGGGAAAGGTTGGCATCACACGAACAAAGTGCAAAATGTAAGTGTCATGTCTTGATCTACCCAATCCAAGCTGGTAATACTGTATTTCAGACAAGTCGTCCCTGAAAATGCAAACACTTCATATGACTGATCATATCCTGAATATGTTTTATGCAATTTCATTGATCATGGTTACAAGAAAAGCATACGTCCCTGAAAATGCAAAGCACTTCAAGTGAGTGATAATATCCTGAATATGTTTTATGCAATTTCGTTGATCATTGATACATGCAAAGCATTTTATCTGAGTGTAGTAATCAAAATATAGAAAGCAGTTGGTGAGCATCGAATTAAGTTATAATTATGTTTTAAGTGAAATCAAGTATTACTCGGCTGTGACGTTCATTGATATAAGGTTTTCGTCTTCGTCAAAATTTGCTTGTTCAATGTGATGAATCACTGGTGCAGTGGTATCGATTATATATGGTGTTTGGTGACATATTCTGAGCGCCATAGGTCCACCAAATTCTACTTTATTTAATGCCGTCAGGGTTACATGGTAAACTCCATCTATAGAAAAAATGATAGATTAATTTGAGCACTTTTATATTATATATACATATATATATTAGTAAAAAGTTAAAACATAGTCGATAAAAGGACAACATACACTCACCCTCTAAGTCAAGCGGAAAAGCAACACCCTGGTGAGTCCATTCCGATTCCTTGTGAATATGAGCATGGGGATCTCGATGTGGATGTATATTGTCAGAGCATGGTTGAGTCCCAGCCGCCCAGGTATATACTAGTATTCCCGTTTCGTTGTCATGAATATAATCCCAATGACCTACAATAATAGTGAAACTGTAGCAACGAGAAAATATATTCCAAATAATTTATTGCAATGGGTTCACAGCATTCAGGTTGAAAGTTGATTACAGTTTGTTGATATTTTTGAAAAGCGTTTTATGATAAAATCTTAATGAAAATGTTTAATTCAGTACTACATGCAGGTATGACGACATTCTCTACTTAACCCAACGATAATACGATATCAAATACAATCTTAGAAACAAGAGACCCAACTAACCCCTTGAAGAAAAAATGTGAATGGTTTACAATCAACTAATATTTAGTCGAATATGTATTCAATATATAAAATAAAACTCATATATCCCTTACATGAAACCATTCGGTTAGCACGTGTCCAAAACAATTCATCCCCAGCGTTATGGCCATTACATACTGTACAGGCTGAGTATGGCACATCAGTTATGAACCTGCAACATAATAAACGTATAATTCATTTGAGCAGTATGTTTATAATTGTCTGCCAGAAGCAGTTTAGGATATATATGTTTAATCAACGCATAACATCGCTATTGCTCACCGATAATTTGGAAGTGGAGTTTGTTCAATGCATCTAAGGTCGAGATGCATAGGTGTATAATCAACGCATGCTTCATGTAGCAGTGTGTCGTTCTCAATAATAATGTTCATGCCCGGGTCTGGTGGAGTGAAATCTATAGTGATACCCTCAGCTGACATGAAGTTTTCATACCCTTTAACCATAACGACAAACACCGGTGAGCTAAATATATGTATCAAATAGAAATAACAATTTAGCTAAACAAATTCCGATTAACATATATATCACACAATAATACCAATAATATGTTCAGAATATGTATACTACAACTTGCCTAATATGTTCCGCAGGAAAACATTAAAATAAATAGTAGAGTTGTGTATCAACATTTGGTCATCTTTGTGGATGAATGTTGTACTTCCTACACCTAGTCGTTCGAAGAAGTGAAAGCTACCGCTCTGAATTGATAGCAAATCCAATCAAATATACATTTAATAAAAACGTATTTGCATAGAATATTATGTTAATTTTATTAATTTAGATATATGTTTGTTTGCAGATGGTTATAAGCATCAAAATGCTAATCTAAGTTGATTCATTAGATTAGTCAATGTGTATATATTGGATAAGTAATGTTAACGAATAACGAACCGTTTCCAGAGTAGCATGGCCTTCGACAGTATTCAGAAGCTCACATTTGCCACTAGATCCATAATCATAATTGAATCCCATACACTTTGAAGGTGGATGAGAATCGCATTCCTCTGCACATCTGGCCGCATATTCAAATGATCTTGTGATGAATGGAGGATAAACTAGTCTGCCAAGCTTTGGAACTGAAACATACGATAAATCAAATTAATATTTAATTGTATATTGGGTATTGGATGTCTTAAAACAAATGTTGAATCTAATGTGCACATGTTTATCTAAAGCAAAGTTTTCTTACCTGCAAAATAGGTCAAGTAATCGTCAATGTTATGGATTGTTATTCTATTAATGAGTTCCTCTCTGGTATCGAATCTTTCCCATGGTACTAACTGACTTCCGTATAATGTTACACCGTATCCAGCAGACACCTTAATGACATTAGTATATTTAATTTGTTGTTGAAAATGTTTCAAAATCATACAAATTCACAGGGCGAATTGCATAATGCTCATTAAATCAAATGAAGCAGCACTATTTTGCTGACACTGGGAAACTAACGCAAACAGTTTTACATACCATTTGAACATCTATATCTGAATCATCCGTCACATATATTGACCCACGCAAGATATGTGGATGACTCGTAGATAAAAATTCCGGTGTGAGTCTCCCCGTTGGAGGTGTTGTATCATAAGTTGGTATATCGCACATCAAATAAGCTGCCGATCCTTGCGAATTTCTGGCCGTGATTGTGAAATACAGGGGTACGCCGGAGTACAGGGCCTTAAATACAGATACAATTATAATAAACTAACAAAACCATATATCAGTGTAAATAATGATGATATATGTGTATCTAAGTTATCAAACGAACGCATAAAATAAGTTAAAGATATATAGGACAACCGTATATAATACAAAAATATTAACAAAAAAAAACAGAAAAACAACTTTGTCAAAGTCGACATTACCCGTGATTGTAAAGATGTTCTTCCGCCTATAGGCTCATTTCGCAGTACATCACAACCCCTTCGGTAGGTTCCGACGCAAAGTTCCGTTTCGGGATCACTGCGATCATCAGCAACATCAAATTCAATGTTAAATGATGGTTCAGTGTAATCTTTACCCACAACTTGATACACAGTGCATGCTACCTGTGATGACAAATCTCTTTTGGTTGGTTGTTCCTCTTCATCCTGTTGGAGAAAACTCAAGCTGACACATTTTCTTTATTTTCTCAAATGTGTAACTAGTCACATTAGCGTCTTATAACATACATGCTGAGCATACAGATGCATCTAACATTTATTAAAGTTGTGTAAAAGTGAACAATGCAAAGATCCAGAAGAATTTACCGGGTTATGTTGAAACGGCAAAAATTCAGGGGGTGTTAGATCAGGTTCAAGCTCTTCATCACCAAATATTCTCTTATGAATAGTTCTTGTCCTATATTCCCACAGTTTTTTTCTGAAGAACACTTTACGGATGGTGATGCGGGCACCCCATATTTTGATTCGTATTTCAAATATGATTTCACCAAACAGTGTCACCCTAAGAGGTGTAAGTTTCAAGTCCATCGCCGATCTAGATAATAAAAAAATAATCCAACATTGTATTACAACTTATTTCATTTGGCATTTCCAGTCAAACACAAACATAGTCAAACAAACATTAAACTCACTTGACATCAATTGGAAATTTTGTGAATTCAACTTCAACTTGTGTCGGAAACTCAGTGGTTAACAGATAACCATCAAGGCGCAATTGTATTCTAAATGGTCCGATCCCTAGACCCAGGCTGCCCCATGCCACTGCTCCAACAACTGGGGTAATGGTAGCCTAAAATACAAGCAATTTACAAAACTAAACAAATGCACAAGCCATATAGCACACAAGGTGCCTTATTTACAGTCCAATATATATATTGTTTATAACAATTTGCGATCCAACCAAATTACAAAGTAAGTAAGTCATATATATGTGGTTGTAAGTCATATATATGTGGTTTAATTTTTTTTTTAAATCTAAATTAAATCTAAATTTAAATACTTACACCGGCTTTCATTGATAAGACGCAAAATGTACAATGGAAATGCGCTCCATAATATCCATTTAATCCAAAACCTGTAAATAATTGTAGATTTACATATTTAAATATTTGTAATTTTCATTTTATAGGGTAGAGCATTCCATTGTTTTCTGAAGTTCCTCATCTAAGTATCATTGGAAGATGACAGTTTTTTCCAAATGCATATTATGTATTGACGGTCATAAAATGTGCTCATATAATATTTGCTGTTTGAACTCATGTAACAATATATATATGTACTTACCAAATACCAAGTAAAACCAGCCGAGCGGAATGAATGTCTCATATCTAAATATCTGAACCTGAATAGGTCCAAAAGAAATTTGATAGCCTCTCATGCATATGTCGCTACTACTAAGGGTATTTTCGAAAACCCTCGTTATTGCCTCTTCCAATTGTTGTTCAGCCTGACAATATGTCAAATGTTATGTTAAGGAATACACACATGCTACATTACTTTACCCATCTCACACTGAATAGACCGTGCAACGATTTTACATTCTAATTTACAGTGTGATATTATATGCGTGCTAAATGCAACCCACGCATATAATAATAAAGACTATTATAGACAATGTGTTAAGATAATTATATCTGCTTTGGATCACGCCCTTTACTATTCCTAAGATGTTGCATCATTGTTTTATATATCACATTGGTTTTAACTCTCAAAGGTCTTTGAGTTTCATAACAATTTGCCCAAGTTTAATTAATTATAACATAGATTATTTTTAGATTTACATTTAATATATTGCTCTACAGTGGTCTTTAAAAAAATGGCGAAATTGTGATATACTACAATACAAATAAGAATAACTACTATGTGTATTTTCTCATTACAATACCAAACAACAGCACCAACAAAATGGAAATGCACGAACCCATAATACAAATGCATCTCTGAGTTGGTTAATGATCTCTACAATTTCATCCTCGCCTAATCCAGAGCTGTCCAATTCATCAATAAAGTTTCCAACTGTGAGGCCCGAGTTGCCTGATGGTTCTGAAAATATATTGTTCAATAAAATAAAAATACATAAGATGATTGAATAATTAGAAAGTCCTTAATAACATTATTTTGGAAATATTGCAATAATAGAATAGAACGGTATCTGGAGAACTCGGCCCAAAAACCAACTCGGCCCATTTTTGTTCAAGCTCGGCCCACTTTCAAGCTCGGCCCATTTTATTCTTTTTACCAACTCGGCCCATTTTATTCTATTTACCAACTCGGCCCATTTTGAATGACGATATAATATGGTAGGGATTATGAATGATGTCTTATGAAGTTATTTGAAAGCGTAATGTAGGTTATTTGAATACGTATTGTTCAAATGATTAGGATTTATTATGAATACAAATGGCTTTGTTTTATGCGTTCAATAAGATGCTATGGCATTGATGTTATAGCGCATAATATGAAAGAATAAGGATAAGGATTTATAATTAAACCGTTTGCTTTTTGTTCTCTTTTATCAATACAAACCAGATCCAATCTTTTAGTCGAAAATAAATAACACGTTTTTTTTCTTATATATCTTATTTATCAATAACTCACGACGCATACCGTTATAAAGTAAAACCAGATTTTAATTCACATAAAATCCAATGAAAAAGAATATGATCATATAATAAAACATATATTAAAGCATTATAAAATACAAAGAAGCAATCTCAAGATAACACCAGTCATAAAAAACTGGAACATAGCGTAAATCCAGAACCCATAAATTTATAAATCAATTGCGCTGTAAAAGAGGACATTTCTACTGTAAATCTGTATTAAATGAATAAACAAATGTTTATAAAATAAGTCAATGTTAACCCTATGTATTTCTAAATCAAATGCCCTATAAGAGACTTATATATTATACTTATATATTAACATTAATTAAAACTTATATATTATATTTATATATTACAATAAAATTTCCATTGTTTGAGCAGAAAATAATTATTTAATCTTAAATTGTTAACCTGGTTGCATCAACGCAGATCATAGAGTGACTGTTAGCTTTGATATTTTGCAATTAACATTTGATTGCAATTTTGCTCTTAACCGTTGATATAGCGCTTGAGTCTTATTGCAATTGTGTTTTCCATTGGATCTGTGTTATGATCAATGTCAATATTCGATTGCACTTTTTTTGGGATTGTAATGGAGATATATTGCAACATGTGTTGCTGTTGTCTTATTTCACTATCACATTTTATGCAAACTTTATCCATTTTAATTGTTCATCAATCCATATTTTTTATCCTTCATCATATACCATTGAGATTTGGATGATGTTCCTCAAAAATGCACCTCTATTTATATATAAATGAACGTTTAATTGCAATTTTTCAATTAGGAGTTTTTATCAAAGAAATCTCAAGGCGTGACAACTTGTTTCATGTTGAATAATAATGGGTGAAAGGTGATGAAAGCGCCCTTGCAATTTTAAAATCAAACAAATCAAAGCAGCCTCCAAGCGCAATTAATATGTCAATCAACATCACAGGAACGTTTAGGTATAAAATCAATTAGATATATGACTATAATGTATTTGCAATCACAGATTTACACTATAAATGCAATTACATGCGATAGCAATAAAATATAAAAACACAGAGAAGTCATAATTCAACGCACAATGCTATTGCAATTCAATAATACATATGTTTTTCAAACGTGTAATTAGTATTTTTGAAGAAAAAGTTTATGTAAAATGTTTATTTGATTTAAACGTAGTAGTAAATATTCCCCCAAAAATGGGCCGAGTTTGTTTGTTTTTGTTATCCATAGAAAGTGGGCCGAGTTCGAAAGTGGGTCGAGATTGATGTCTATTGAAAATGGGCCTAGTTCGTAAATGGGCCGAGATTGAAAGTGGGCCGAGATGTCTCGAAATCAATAGAACATGGATAGGCAATCATATATATCCAATCGATATTACATCGTGTTTTTGTATTCCTAATTATAATTCCTATCTTATAAATCCTATTTTATTGTATTCCTAATTATGATTCCTATCCTAAAAATCGGCATGATGATCTTAATTAATTCTAATGAATACAATCGATGAATATATTTCACTAAACAAAACAAACCATATTTCAATTAAAACAACGCTTATATATAAAATTATATTAGATAAATATTAATTTGATATCATATTAGATAATCATTAATAATTGTTTTATAATGGTTTTTAACTACCAAATACTTAATACTTTAATTTGTCGATTAAAGTATGATGGGTATACTAAGATACATAAATATATTATAGATAAGATATATATTATCTTTGATAGCTAAGAACCAAATCATATAAAGGCTTCAAAGTGTAAAGGCGGTATAGTAATTTAAACCAACTCAAATAATAAGGTTTGTACTATAGTTACCTGAGCTGGTAGTTTCTTGCGCTACAGAAGCTGTTGAACATGGCGCATTGATTATTTCCAGATTGTCTGATATATCCAAAATATCGGTACATTGTTCAGCGAGTGATGAGCACAGGGCCAAAGTGATTGATACCTTTGAATACCATTTAAGCAAAAAATGTTATTTAGAGTAAATATAGGCGACAGGTTTGTCTAAGGCCAGGACTATAACCACTGGTTTATATTTAGCTAGATATATAAAGCATACCTTAAATCGGGAATCCTGATAAGCTATTGTGTAATGAACCGTTAGCTGTATGACATTGAGATTTCCTGTGTCAATTTCTAGCAGTGATGACTCACTAACATCTGTTAAAAAAAGAAAATGAAAAATAATATCAAATTTTGATATAATGTGTAACTTTCAATCTTTTATATAATTCTGCGAAGTATAAACTTAATATCAATCTACCACTCTATACTATGGGGTTAATATGAATAATAATTAATATAAATATATTACATAAAACAGTAAGATATTCAATTACCTTGAAACGATTGAATATTTGACACATCAATCCCAATAAACCATCTATCAATACCAATGGTGAGAACTCCATCGCATGGTTCATATCGAACGTAAGCAATAACGGCATGACGAAATATATTAAACAATGAAAAGTCTATGCAGCACGAGACTCCAAGACAGCTGTCATCAAATGTACAAACCGAATGCTCGGTTATATGTTGTGATAAGCCAAAACATTCTAAATAGATGAATTTGGAATTTGTAGTAACAATGCTATGCCTTGTCAATGTAAATGAATAGAAGTTATTCGTTTGCTTAAACTTCCGAGCTATCAAAGACAAATATTTGTTATTTTCTAAAATCATAAATCTATATATTGAAGAGCAAAAAAATGTGTACCAGTATCGGGTGTGCGAAGGCGTCGCTCCATCTGCCCTCTCGACCCTGAAGTTGAGAGACCGCGACGGATTAGAGATTGTCGCAATTCATTATCATCCATACTTTCGGGTCTTACACATGATTCTTGATTTCCAACTTCCTAAAAAATGTGACAAAAATCATTTTTATAAAGTATGAGTACGCATGTCAAAACAAATAAAAACAATTCTTGATATTTGTTTATCTTAATATTGCGATGAACACGTGCTTACCAAATACATAGCAAGTTTTGATTATTTGATGATACGGAGCAGTTGGAATATTTGATATATAACGTTCATATAATAGCATTGGTACCTCTTCTGCGACACAAACATATAAATGATGGAAATTCAATCATGCATCAACATGTGCGTTCTAATAGATATGGTAATTTTGATTTAGACGAGTTGTCATCCTACTCCGCATTCGGAGAGTATATACCGTTTTCAGTTAGTATAACATTCCTATTCGAAAAGTCGCGACCTACTTGTTTACACACACTAATGTGAAGTCATTGTGATAAAACCTTCAACCAAACATGTTTCTTAGTACGAGTTAATGCCGAGAATAAAAACTACGCGATCTCTGTTTTCCAATCAAATATGCTCTGAAGGGAAAATAAACACATTTTATCCGGGTACAGACATATTCTTATTTGAAAACTCCCGACCTTTTTCGGTATTTTAGTAACCGTCACTTTTTTCGGTCGCATTTCCGAATGCAGGGTTTTTTATGAATAACGTATTTCGATTAAATTTCGTTGCTAATCATAATCATATTTTAGGGCTATATAGGCATTCCTACTTGAAGTGAGTCCATTAGACCGTCAATCACACTGGCTAACTCAGATTCGCCGCTCTCTTGTATAAAGCCTACCAGAGTGTTCAGACTTAAGTCATTCAGTCGAATACTAAATATTTCAGTGATGTCTGTGATATCGCCAAGTCCTAAGCTTCGCGTGAAATCTAAAAATGAATAACCAAGGATAATACTACATGAATTATATGTATATAATTATACATTTATTTTATTTATGCTAATCTTTTTAATTCTATTATATACTATCTATTATTGTTACCTTGAAACCGCCCAATCCAATCACCTAGCGATCGTTTGCGCCTAGAATCGCTCGATGAACCGTATCCCTCTGTCTCAAGTTCTGATGGATTTGGCGCATTTTCTAACACCGGGGTTTCATCTTCGGATGCAGGGTCTCGTGTTACACTTCCAATGGATAAAGTCCTTTCCTGAATGAGTTTAACGAATACCATGAGAGAAATGTATTAAACCATATATTTGATAGAGGACTGTGCAAAAGCTAAATTAGTAATAATGTTTGTGAGGATATATAGATAACACTCACCAACCAAACAAGCTCATAGTGATCACATGTTTCAATCCATTCAGGTGGAGGCATTTTTCGTTTTCGCTTGAAGCGTGATGGATCAATATATTCATCACTGTTGTTTGCTCTCATTGATACATGAATGTGTCCAACCGAACACCACGAATTCGTAACTCTACCAAGAATATCGCCTGCACCAATCACCTTAGGGTTAAATGAATATGTATATATAAGATAATAATTCAATTTTATCGTAAAAATAATTGTCATTGTTTTCTAAGATGGTGTATCACACATTATATTGGGTGAAGTAAAAGTGTACCTCATTGTTCGATCTATCACTGTTATATTCAACATTGTCTAAAATGATCTCTTTTCCTTTCATATCTTCAATTTTGATTGTAATTTGTCTTGGTCCTGTTCGTCTCACTTTGCCGTTAAATGGTGCAACAATCTATAAACATAGTAGACATATATGCAACTTAACTCAATCATGCGTAAATATATTTATTGCGTTTTTATTTTGGCCAAATACTGACAAAATATATTTTAGGTGTCTCATTCCTGTGTTTGCATTATTCAAGAACCCACAATTACAGCAAAATAAAGGAATTTTCTCACATCTTCTCCAATCTCAGCAACTAAGTCTATGCCTGGATGATCATAGTTCCCTTTTCCATTACTTTCCCAGAAGCCATCACCACAAACACCAGATACAA
>LQRL01116980.1:9136-20628 GCA_001703475.1 Hydroides elegans
AGACGGACGGACAGACAGACGGACGGACACCCCAACTCTATAGGCCCCCAACTTTTGGGTTGGGGCCTAATTAGGTGCTACTAGTCTATCATAGTAATATTCAACATTAATCTTAAGAAAATATAATTCTATTCATAATGTTTGATCTACAATAAGGGGAACTTCTTTCGGGGACAAGAGAAATATGTTGAAACTTTTACTTATCATACGTAACAATAATATAAAGGGTTTATTAAGTTTTTTCGGGATATCATTATATGGTATTTTAGAAACGGGTTCTTAGGGTCGATTGCCTGAATCCTGGCTCGTGTGGACATACTTAGAAAAACCGCTGTATATTTCGGAAAATGTATTGTAAAGCAAAAATCGTCACCAAATTCAGTTGTTCAGCGGCGTTAAACTCTCCTTGTCAATTTCAATATTTCTAATGGGTTTTCCTTATAGTCAGGGGTTTTCTTAGGAGGGCGCCAGGCGCTATGGGCGCCCTAAAGTTGAAAATGGCGCCCTAAATCAAAGGCTAGGGTGCCCGATGGCGCCTTAAAATAAGGCCAGAGCGTCCATTTTACTTTGAATAACTGCCAAAATTTGACATAAATATTCGTCGAAACTAAATAAAAAACGTTAAATCGGTTGCAAGGAAATGTTCAGTTGTTTTTCCTCGGCTATTATCACAAGCCATTTAACTTTTGATTTTGACTTCAAATCACTATTTTGTGGATTGTATCTTAGTCTCAGTCATAAGCGCGGACATTATTCGTGTCGATCCAATTTGTTTCGTTTATCCAGTTGACCGAAGGATTTTCTTATTTTTTTGCTGGCGCTTTCAGCACCCACACCTTCATCGAATCAACATTAAATACATGTAACTCATATCATTTTCTTAAGTAAAGGACATGATAAACCCGGTATACACATTAAGGTTTAAAGGTTATTTGTTTCCAATGTCTCGACAATGATGGCATTTTAAACAAAGTATTTAAGATGCTTCTGACAATCAGATCACCTATTCATTATCTGATAATTATCTTATCTTACACCCTACGAATGTGACCTTCGTTTTAGGCAAAGTTGAGTAAAATTCGTCTTCATAAACATGGGCGCCCATATTTAAGGAAATGACGCCCTAAAATCTGGGCCTGGGCGCCTTTGGCGCCCTTACAAAATTCCTAGGAAAACCCCTGCAGTGCCTGCTTATACGCTTACACCAAGTGTTTACCCCCAACAAAGATTAAAAAGAATACAAACTATACGGAATAATCGTTCAATCTGAGAAACTCCTAATCGACTTATAAGGGCCAGATGATGGGTGCGCGGACCCCTCCCCGATTATACGAGCCCCTAGGCCCGAGACGATGAGAAATTAGGAAAAACGTTAAGTTGATAAAAAAAAAATAACGTCATTATTCAATATAAATAATTTCGAATCATTGTTTATTTTTTTTTCAAAGATCATCCGAGACAAATTCTGTTTTATGCTTGAGTGGTTTCAGAAAGCAACTTGCTTAGCAAGCGGGTAAGAACATACATGTACCTTCAAAGTCCCCTGTATCTGCTACGACAACCGTAACATCCTTCAAAGTTTCCAAGGACGATGACATCTTCGCTTGTTTCTGTGCTGGTTCAGACATAATGTTATGTTAAATTAATATAAGTAGCTTAAAACACAAAAATGCTGGAAAAACGTAAAAAATAAACAACCTTGACCCTCAAAATAACGCTGCATCTTGAACCCGTTTGCAGGACATGTATTCATAAAATTATTTTAAAAAACGGGCAATAAGTATATATTTTAAAAATAAATGTTTATTTAATATGATAAAACATCGAAACATTCTTTTATTACAAACGATTATAAATCATATGTCCGCTTTAAGTTGTGCATTTGAATTTTTAATAATTTTTAACAACACGACACGTAACACAAGAAGGACACCACATGACAAATTTAAAAAAAATGTAAATAGACTTAAACAACATAACAATTACCATGATATGATATCAAAATGATGTTTTAATAACCTCAACAGTGTTCACTTTTTCCAAGCCAGCTGGACTGTTTCTTCTTATCTAGCTGTTTTTGTCAAAATTGAAATAATGTATATAACCAAATTACATATCCTTTCTTGCAAATAATAGTTTACAAGACAAATCGAAGCAAGTTTAATCATAATTTGAAGTATTGTAATTGTTCTCACTGCTTATTGCAAAAGTTAAGAAATCATCAAAAAGTTGCTCCTCAAACTGCCAAAACCACCAAGCTAGACAGTATTTTCTCAAAATTTCCATGCCGGACGGAATTTTGAGGGGAACACATCATCTTGGAATAGCTTAGGAGGTGCTCCTCAAACAATCATCGTGTTTATTTAATGTCAGCAAATGAAATCGATTAAGCTTTTTTAGCCAATTCAGTAAAGACAACTTTCTTTAATGTCAGCCAATCAAACCAATTCAGCCAAGAAGTCAGCCAAAAGGAAACTGGCTTAATAGTGTGTTTAATAATGTGTCGCACTGCTTTGATTTTAAGTTTTTTTTTCAATAAATTTATCGTTTACGGTTTAATTTTTGCGTTTTGTCATATTTTTAATAAGTTCAATCATTTTTTGGAATTATTTTCATCATATTTGTTTTAAATGCTTCGATATAGAAATAATGCAACCTTGACCTTAAAAGCTAAGCTAATTCAGCCACAATCTATATATGTAATCTCTATTTATCTGGCTTACTTTTTGGCCGAAGCGGCTGACATCAAAGAAACACGACCAAAGCAAATGGTTGATAAAGGAAGTGTTATTTTATGTTTTCTTTTCAAACCAACAGAAAATCGCAAATACGAAAATCGAAGAAAAACATTCGGCCATAAATCTCAATATTCTATGCGCCATGGTACATAATGAAATACTCTTTTACTCAGAAAAAACGCCAATTTCATATTTTGCTATAGTCATAAAATCAACTTTGTGACAATTATATGTCGAATCTTAATGTATCAACGTTTTGGTCATGCAATGATCAAACACTTTCATATCAGTAACAAACGTTGTAGTGAACTACCTCTAGATGAATGAAAATCAAAAGTCAAGGATCTCATACAGTTCTCTTCAAAGCTTGGTCATTCGTGCATGTGTTTATATGTTTAGCGGACAGGCTACCTACTATACATTACGTATTCACACTTCCTCTTGTGACACATATTTTACTAAATACCCAGTGGTACGTATACAATCCAGGATACATACGGAGATGAAAAGCATGTATGCAGTGCAAACATGCATACAATGATGACAGAATGTGAACTTGAATTGAACTGGTCAAAAGTCGGATCGACGTCTTAATCATCCGACCATCTCTGTCTCCTAATATTTTTGGAGGCGGCTAAATACTCAGAGAGTAAATATTTTCTTTAAGTTATCGTTATGGTTGACTTTTTGATATCATGATGTCCTAAAGAATTTTTCGTATTATTATTTTAGATTGTTGGGTCATAAATAACGTTTCCAACGAAAATCAATAATGTAACTTTTCGATACGGCTAAAAAAATCTGAGATGTATTAATCGGTAGAGTGAAATCAAAAGCAAAAGATGAAAATGCAGAGAACATATTACGACAGAAGATCACATTTTCAGTTTTTTTTAATTCAAACCTTTAAATCGTCGAAAATTTATATTCAAGCCCGACATATATTTTCCAACCAAATAAAACCATAACACGTGTATGTATCGTTTATGCTATGTCGCATAAAGCACAGCAGAAGAAATAACGAGCTGTTCCCCCCAAAAAAGGTGTTCCCCACCAATTTCCCGCGGACTAAAATTTTAAGAAAATTCATTCTAGCTTGGAGATAAGAGCAGTTTGGGGAACACAATTTTTGATCATTTCTTAATTTTTACCAAAAGTAGTGATCATAACCATTTTAAAATTGATAAAACGTGATTGCAATGGTCTAATAAACTGTATTTTGCAAGACACGTAATTTGGTTATATTCAATATTTCAATTTTCGCAAAAGGTGTTCTTTTCTGTTCCAAGCTGGCTAGAAAATGAAAATCAGCCTAGCTGGCTTTGAAAAAGGAACACATTTTGGCAAAATTTAAATGTTCAAAAACCACTATTTTGTTGTTCCTCGTAAGTATAATATTGTTATAAGTCGATTTTACTACTTGCTGAAAAATGTGTTGTGGGTGCCCTTCACAATACAACCATACGATCTGAGTGGTTATACAGAATTCGTTATTTCTTTCGAAATATTCTTTTTTATTTAAAACTAGGCTGACAAGAACGAACAGATGGTATAAACCGAAATCGACCGATTATATAGATTGAGGTTTCACACAGACGTTTTGAAATCTAGGAGGTCTTATTTTTGATTAAAGGTTTTATTATATGGATGGTCGAAAAACTGGTTTTTGGAGGTCAATATCACACGATTCACATAATTATTGATATGGACCCGGTGCGTAATATCAATTTTGGAAAAAAAATATCTTAAAAATTTCAAGATGTCTTGAACCGGACTCAAACCCGGGAAGATCCCGTGCCCGGATGTATTAACTACTTGAGCAAACGCGCTAATTGAAAACTGCGCGCGTTCACCCGCTTGATATATTAGTGAATTAGTGTGTTATGACCAGGTCAATATGTCAATTTCCTTGTCAATTCATGTATCAATGAGGAACGTCAATCAGAATTGAACGACGAAAATTTCCAGAATTATGACGTTTCAGTCTGATGTGTGTGACACGTTGTTTACTTCAGTTATGAAAAGAATGTGCAATGAATTTAGTGTACTTCTTGTTGATATGAAATAACAATGTGTTTTAATGATATTTACGTCATTATTAAATTTTATTATGACAATTGATGAATTAATATTACCATCGACTTTGAAATAATTGATTTTGATATTTTAACTGTTAATTATTTTTCAATAATATTTAAGTTATAATCGAACTATTTGATATTAACTAATTTAATCGATGTACACATTAAGCTTTCCTTATCTATGCAAATCTCTATATTGTATACAAGACACATTCGAACGTATTAAATGTGTGTCAAATTATTATGCATATTTTTATGTATATTTTTTTGTTGTAAACTCATGATACACATAACATTAATATTTTCCTTAAAGAACTAGCATAGCAATTAAATTTGGTGATTAATAGATTTCTTGCGTGCAGTTTTTGGACAGGTGTCCATGTCAAGTACATGAACACGTAGATTCTACTTTATATTTCATCATAAAGTGTTCCATTTATAGTCATGTGTTAGATGATAAGAAAAAGCTCTGCTGTTCGGGAATTATCAAACACTTTCGAATGTCACATTTGGCTTTTTGAGATGATTTTGCTAAATTTATTATTTATTTGTTATGTGAGCCTTTCACCGAAATATCTTACAGTATCAAATTACTGTTACTTTGCATACATATTATTAATGTTCAAAGCAATCAACTTGTTTTAAATGGGAGGGGCAGTGTCTGGGTAGAGGTAGTTATTCGCCCAGATGTATCATATTGATTATTTTGGCATGTTTCGAAGGGTTCTGGTATAAGTTCGTTGAGTTATTACATTTTGTAAGTGTATTTTTAAAATTATGTCACAGTTATCATATACATCCTTGTGTTTGTAACATGATTACAAGAATGATTTAACGTGTCGTTGCAAAGGCTATAAACATCGTGTTACAGGCATGCAAATGCTAAAAACGAATGTCCGAAAACGTCAAATTATAACGTAAATGTAACATCGCATAAACAACCTCTACACTTATAAGATGTCATTTAGAAGTTTAATTTCTTCCATACAGTAATAAGGGTTCCACAATCATGCATTTCTTTGCAAATGTCTTTCCAGGATGTTATGGAACATGTTAAAGGACACTCGGCCTTATTTTTCAGAAATCCTGTGATGATTTCTTAACTTTAATAAATAAAATAATGACATGGCTTTTTTAAAGGATTCCAGAAAAATAATTTGAATGCCTAACTTCTTCCGTACAGTTAAAAGGGTTCCCATATGCATTTCTTTGCAAATTTCTTGGACATTTCAGGTTGTTTTGGAACATGTTAAAGGACATTTGGCCTTATTTGTCGGAACTTCTGTGATATAATTTCCTAACTTTGTTCAATATGATAATGACATGGATTTTTTTTTACAGATTTTCGAAAAAGGATTGGAATGGCTAAGTATGTTAAAGGTCCCACTGATGACGGGTAATTGATATTCAACTGACGACATACTACAAAATGGAAATACACGGGAAAAGATTACATTGATTTTGTGCAATCTTTTTTTATTTTTTATTACAACAAGGTATCATAGAATATAATCAAAGAAAACAAATGACATCATATTTAATAACAGTTAGAGACAGGGAAACATTTACTTACAACACTAATACATTCTGAACTATTTGTTTAATTAATGGCATTATTCAAACAGGCTTTATTTTTTTTTATTATGTTGGAAAACCTCCCCTCTTAAATGATTTAATGTGCAATAATTATTGCTTCTTATGACGCACTCAGCCTAAATATTGACATTTAAGGTAAACACGGAAGCGTCATTTAGAGAATTATAAAAGTAATCGTGATATACCAACCTCGTTGCTTCAAGCAATTGACGTTAACAAAATATCCGGTCCCACTTGAAACGCGAAAAAATACGAATTTAAAGGTTTAGGTATAATGCTATGCAATAAAATATGCCTCCTGAAAACACTTTTTGTATCCTCTCACTATTTATTTACTTTTTAAAGTCAATCCTTATTTATTATTTATAAAACTCTATCCAATATATACGTCTTGAAGTCAGGACATTCATAACCAGAATGAGAAAATTGCATGTGAGTCTGTGAAATATAATTTCAATATAATTAGAATATTATTCAGAGTCTGAACAATATTGATTTTTTTTTTTCATGAATGAAAACGAATGAAAATAGTTTCTCAAAGGTTAAGTGTCTTCTATGTAAAATAATAGATAGACTTTTGTGCTAAATTGATATATTACCTCTTTCAGATCTTGCCATACAAATACATGTTTAATGTCCATAAACACTCTTTTATATCATACATGCGTCGAAAACAGTACAATAAAATTTCGTTACATATACCAAACCGGCACAGAATATCCATTAAGCGCAAGGATAAAAATAATTATCCATTATTTTCTACTAAACACCGTCTCAGCATGACAGACTGTTTACTAATTTCCAATTCTTTACAAGAACAGATCATTTTATGTATTATTTATTATTTACTCTACCATTACCAAATTTCAAATATTCCCATTTACAAACATGATTGCAACATGTTGATCACTATGACGCAGCAAAATTTCAAAAGCATATAAATGTAGATAAAACGAATATCCATTATTTACTTGATAATACTAAGCATAATCTGGCCATGTTTTATATCCAACTAAAATGAAGTATAGAAACTTTAAGTAAGTTAACGACATGGCTACATGATTCTTCTTGCTCAAGCAATACGTCTCAAATTATGAATCAATACAACACAAAATTATTTTTACTCAGCTGCCAGATACAATCGAGGTAATTGGATGTTGGGTGACGGAAAAATATCTAACTTTCAAGCACTTAGTAGATAGGCAGATAATGTTTTATATATGATTTTAAGGAAAGAACATGAATATGACTGTTGGACCAAGCGATAACCAATATTTTTCTTTACGTCGCAAGGCTTGATAAAAGCATGCTTTCAATATCTGGTTTTAACATGAATAATGTTTTCGCTTCTTTCTCTATGAAAATGAAGCTTGACATAACTATTCAACTTAAGTAATACTATCGTTAGGATTTTAAAACTAAAATGTCAGATTTTAATGTTCCAATTGAAAAATAAAATCAAGTTTTGTCCAAAATAAACAGATAGCTACCTCTGTTTATTTTTATGAGGGCATTGACTTGTTTTTGGCATAATGGTATTTTGAAACTTATAAATGTGATTTCGCGCAAGATATCAAAATGTGCAATTTAAAGCTAACGATCCCTTAATGCCTATTACTATTTTTACTGCATATATTAGGGGGAAAAGGTCAAACATGCACAACAGCTGAAGCAAAGAGAGCGCAACTGTGAAAAATAAGCGGAACAAACATATTTTAAAAACAATTTTTGGTCAAAATGTCATATGAATAAAAGTAACCGAATATTCTAAACTTGTTCAGATATGTTTTCAAATTGCACATTATTTGCTTTTCTGTTTGAACTGTTTTACACATTGATGGACAAAGTATCATTTAAATTCGAACCGATCAAAGAACACGCATTTTATGATATTGAGATCACAGATCTTATGAATTGATTAAAATATATTGTGCATCACTACGACTACTATTTTATCACAATACCGCAGTACATTTGATCATTTCTTTGGCTTTGAGTTTTGATAGAGAAATAATTCATCAGTAGAATACACATGCAACACGCCTGGCTTGACACGCATTGCATGACTTCACATCACTGCATTACAAAATTAGACCTATTTCAAAGGTAACATTTCTGAATTCGAAAACAACTATGCCCTATTAATTGCAGGCATAACAGATAGAGTTTACTAACAAGTAAGACAACATATACCCATATATTGCACATTTAATTACCTACCATCTACTACACAGAACTTTTTTAAAGTACATAATGCATATATTTTTGTTTGGACGGCATCGCTTCACCTGAATAAATATCATACAACAACTTTTGACTTAAAGCTCTTTATTTCAGGTCTTTCCTATACCTAAGTACATTTTTAGTGGCGGCGTTCCATTTTTTTTCCAAACTCGGCAGATCACATCAAACCGCCGCCACAACCATGCCTTCTTCAACCAATCGACGTTTCTTCCGCTCGACGCTCTCACTTCTACACGCATGCGCGCCACTCTCGCCCATGGCAACCGACGTCCTTCCTCTTCCGCTGCTCGTTGCTATGGATGTGTTTATGTCATGTTGCCCTGCCGCTCCGGTGTCTTGCATCTGGCTCACATGACCAGAAACCATGACACCCGCGTTGCCACTGGAGGACCCACGTGACTGAGATTCTGTTGATTTGCTAGTTTGGCCTTGGTTTTGACCTTGACCTCCCCTTAAAGTGGTTTGTGGAGAGCTCTTAGCGCTGGCATCGCTTTGCTTAAGAGCTTGTAGCTTCTCATAGCGGGCCACCTGTAATCGGATAAGATATTTGTGGTCTTATCGCACAACCATAATTTGCGAAACATGTTTAATTGCATGGTTAAAATATTTACCAGGTTTTGAGCATACACGGGACCGATCGCCCTTTTAAATTGAATACATTTACAATGTATAAGCTTATTTTATTCGTCAAATGTGAAGAAAAACTTGTTCTATAGTGCATCTTTTACGACGTGACATCCAACCTTAATATCTAACTGACCCCTCTTACATAGGCCTACATGTATATGTCTCACTAACAACCATCCCCACGCATCGTATTGATAAGAAGGATTGCTCTTACGTGTTCATCGATGCAGCGAAACTGCCAGGGCCACATGACGTTGTACAAAAACTGGCGGTGGTCGTGGCGATTGTCGTCAGGGCCGTACGTCTCCGCGTGGTAACTAGGGGTGATGGTCGTCATCTTGTGCCGGTTGATCGAGTAGTGACGGAAAAAGAACTTGACCTTTTCGCCAACCTAGAGAAGAGAATGTCGGAATAATTTAGACAAGAATGGATCGAACACAATGTTTAGGTCTTCATTTATTAAATGCGTAAAAGATTTAACATAAGGGACTGCAAATGGACACATGCCAGGGTTTAAATCATTAATCAAAGCGCGATATATATCACAGTACGACTTCTCGCGAGTGACAAATAGATGAGAAAAGAGCCCTGATTAGTTTCCGCTTACCTCTCTTGGCGTGTGCTTATCACTCCATTCAGCCACCAGTTTGGTGAACATGCTGAAGGGACCGCAACGGCCTGGTCGACGCATACGGCCGTAGGTGGAAAGCTCCTCGTACGTCATGCCCATATCCATCTGAATATAAGTTAAGTGTGATTTTATAAGCAATGTTATTTAATGCATTCATTCAAACGCTACGCTTTCTCAGAATACTTTATCTAACAAAAACATGAATAAATGTTATAGCCTAAGAATTTGCAACATTATCCTGTGTTCGACCATGTGTTGATATGCCGAAAGTACGATTCAGACCATCATACTTACATGATCTTTAAATACCAGCATTGTGTCACTTAAATCGTCAAAATCTTTTATCCCCATGCGACTCGTAATAGATTTGAACAAACATCCCCCAACGTGTCTATTTCTAGACCTAAACCCGTATTTAACTCCGCCGTGCCTCATCAGTCTGCACAATAGCCCCGTCTTCCCTCAGCGGCTCCAATTCAGCCGTGGGTGGGGCCTCATAAATCTCCTTCAATGCACTCCAACCAAATCGTTCGGTGCAGTAGAGAATGAATCGACGAAGATCGACTTTGCTGATGCCTCCGATTGGGTTTACGTCAGCACTCGAACAGTCGTATTTTGTCATGTAACCGCGGAGACTAGGGGGGAGACAAAGGGGAAACCGATTTTATTTACAATGAAGGACTTGACGTATGATGTAGCGATCGATAAACTAGTTTGCTTAAATTATCTTGTGCTCCGCTTCCTGTCGTATTTTTTGTTTGGTTTTTGTGTTGTGTCTCCCTAGTTTTACTTATAACAAATTACATTTAATCGGTTTTTGGTGAATTCAAAGTGACACGTACACTCTGAAATAATGTATTTTAATTCACCATCCTCTTATGTTTAAGATATTCAACAAGAATTCTCATATTGGTTTATAAATTATTATGAATTCGCCTTACCCCTCATCTACGTTAGCTGATCCAAGCACAAGTTGTCCACCCGAGCGACCACGCGCCCAGAGGTTGAGTTGGGCGAACAGGTAGGCCAGCACCATGCGAACGCGCGCCTATGAAATATCATGAGACAATGTCATTTATTAAGATAAGGATGGGGTGATCTAGTGATTAGAAATTAAAAACTAGAAATGTGTCCGTTGGAGCACGAATGGCCCGCTACTTATCAAGTTGAAGCGCCATTACGGGTTTGCTTTCTAGAAATTTCGCGGTATTCGAGACATCTATCGAGGGCCGAACCGGATGTCGGGTGTGTATACCATCATACTATAAAACGATGAACTATCTATATAAGTTCCGACTCAAAAACGTTGACGCGGCGTTACAGTTTGGCTTTCGAGAAATTTCGCGATATTCGAGACATTTATCGAGCGCCGAACCGGATGTCGGGTGTGTATACCATCATACTATACAACGATGAACCATCTATATAAGTTCGACTCAAAACAATTGAAGCGCCATTACGGGTTGGCTTTCGATAAATTTCGTGGTATTCGAGACATTTATCGAGCGCCGAACCGGATGTCGGGTGTGTATACTATCATACTATACAACGATGAACCATCTATATAAGTTCCGA
>LQRL01116993.1:573-14018 GCA_001703475.1 Hydroides elegans
AACTAGGAACAGTTTGCTTGTGACGCAATTATTCCATTGTTGAAGTTGCATAACAATGGAATCATTGCGTCACGATACTGTTGCGAAAATCATATCTTTTGTGTTAATTCCAGACAGTTTATAATAACTGTTTTTATCAATAAATGAACAGAAAATATATACCATTCAAATTAGTATGCATCTTGCATAAACGTTGTTTGTGATTAATATAAAGATTAAGATGTTCTTCTGAAGACATATGCATTAAAAGGATGTCATAAATAAAAAGCAGGGTTTTTTATAGCCAAAATGAATAGTGAAAAGAATCAATGAAAAATTAACCAATGAAAATGAGAAACAAAAAATGGAAGGTGATTAAGAAATATAGGGATATGAACATGGGAATCGAAAAAAAAGGGTAGGGAACGGAACAGAAAATGAGGGTGTGAGGTTGGGGGCTTTGCCGTCTACGACTGCTTGTTACTCTATTGGATATTTTAATTTTAAAATTTATTGCCGAAAATGATTGCATGTCCAAATTTAACATGCGCCTAATTGCAATTGTTTATTCAGTCAATTAAGAACCAAAAAGCCGTCAGGTGGTTGGTATATTGTGACCAGGTCCTTCGAAGCGCGATTTTCCATAATAAATTTTTGAAAGATTAGTCCTCAAGACTCAATGACTTTCTCTACTCACTAATCAATGAAATTCTTAACTGCATGTAGGTTAATGTAATATAAAATATTTCTGCACTGTCGCACTAGATAATCTTAGTCTAAATGGAATGATTTAAAGCGCACTTTCTATATATAAATAATATTAATACTGAATTTTGAAATATTTCTGCACGGGTACTTTTGTCATATTATCGGCTCTCCTTACAGCTCAAATTATGTTATATTTTTTTTTCTTTCAAATAACCATTTGTCTATATCACGATACATAATGAATATGATGGAACGCATGCACATCTTCCGAAAAAAAACTTCTCGTTATACGCACTGTAATTCATGTGTATTATTCTAAAGAAATGAGTCGACGTTATGTGTAAATTCGGATAGAACTTATATCGATTTCGTAACGCTCAAAAGGCGTGACGCAGTTAAAATTATCACACCAACGTCAGTTTTGGAAACGTTTCTGCATTGCCATACCTTTTCTACTTTTTCTTATATAATGGTTAACCTTCATATATTTTCCTATTTCTTCTCACAAAAACCAACCCTCACATGACCACATTTGCAGATCCTCCTCTCGACCCCCAAAACGCAATCGCGACGCCGTCACCACATTCTTCGATACCCACGAAGCCTCCACCGAACAACTAACAACGCAAAGCGAAATCTCCATCGGCAGTACGCGCTCGGCCCAGAGTCGCTACAGCTCGAAATCGGGCAAATCCACGAAGAGCTATAAGACCAACTGGAGCGAGCGGTCTGGCGCGGGGCCGTCGGGGATTACGACGCCCTGGGGATCCATGAAATCAGACAAGAGGCCCGTGAGACCTATCTTGAAGAAAGGCGTTGATAACATGGTTTAATTACCTTTCTTGATTTCTATATATCTCTGTTTTAATATAAACGCAATGCTATTATTGTGGTGATGGAGGTTTTTGTTGTAGTAGTATTACTTATCAATAACAGTGAACAATAATCTGCAATTTTGAAATGTACGCACTATGTAATAAAACACATATTTAAGTTACTGACCAGTTTTCTTGTATTTGACATAAGAACTTTGATAACCCCTTTTTAACATATTTTGTCTAAAAAAAGTTTTTTCGTTATGCTTGCTTTTTCTGTAATTCATGGCTTGGCCATAGAACTGTTGTTTATTTTTACCATAGAATTCTACCATGGCATTTTTTTTAAAATAAATAAACTGAATTAAATGAATTGGTCACGATTTCACGGCGCTGTATTTTTTAATAGACTATGTGGAAAGCCTCACCTCATGTTGCGACTGTTACATTGGGATTTAAAGCGTTTTATTTTTAATTGCGCCTCATTTAGAGCAACGATTTGTAATATTACGATGACCGAAAAGTGACATTCGCAAAATATGAAATAGTAAACACACAAAATAGTTCCTATCTGAAAATAAATTTAACACTGAAAACACAAATAAGAAATGTGTTGTTATGTCACGCTTCGGCATTTACATGAAACCTAATTTCATTATAGAAGGCAACATGAACCATTTTAAAGGGGTTATAACTTATGTTATAAACGGCTTGGTTGATTTTTGTTTTCAATGCAAATTAGGATTTTATTATTGTTTACCATACAGAGTGATGAATAGCGTGATTAAGCAATTATTTTGGTTATAAGTCCATACAATAACCTGTATTTTTTTAATTCCCATTTAAGTTTTTCAATAATTTTGAAATTTACTATAAAGATAAATAGTTTGGCAAAACTTTAAAAATAATTTGGCGCCCACTTTACCGTTGTTTATACTACCAAGAATGTATAAAGTTGCTACAACAGATTTATCTTCTTATTTTACAGGGCCACGGACAGCAGCGCTGGCTCAACTGAGAGTTTCTCGGCGAACCGCGTCTACTCCCCGGTGACTCGATTCAAGCGAATTCGCATGAAAATGAAACCAAACAAAATGGCACTGGTACAAAAGGCAACGAATGCGCTCAAAGACCCGAAACCGGAGCCAAATACGCTTTTCTTTAACTGCTGGAGTATACCCAATGAGTCGAGAGGGGAGCGAGGGGGCTATATTCAAAATAGACGGTGATGATGGTGAAAAATATGTAAATCTGCTACAAAATATGCGATTTGTATAATTGCTTGCAATGATCTGTTCCAAATAAGTCGAAAGCTTTGCGTGCACCGTAATCGTCGCGATTTTGTATAACTGCTTGTCCGAGAACAATAAATACGAATGCTTTTGCGTACATCGGTATATCAACATTGCAGTGTGTGATTATCAGCTAGAATCAATGAGTCAGTCATAATTCGCTGATGTATTTGATTTAAAATCTTGGAACCCGATGGATTTAACCCTTTGTAAAGAAGTTTATAAGTATTAAATTAGTTCATAAGAAGTTATGAAATTATGAGTAAGCCAATAGCAGAAGGAATCTATCGTATTTACTCATGCTCATTTTAGCACATCGCTTGTGTGAAATACTCACTTTAATTGCTTCAAATCCAGCCAAGGCGCATACATACACGTAATATATAATCAAATATATCATAGAATAAAGAATAACATCATGTTATGTTTCATTCATTCCGTTATGATAATCATTAAAACATATATTAACCGTTGATAGAAATAAGATTACTCGCTCCACAACTTTTAAAACTTTCTCGTGCTTTGATGTCTTGAGTTGTCCAAATCGAGAAACATTCGGTCTTTGGATATTGGGATGATTAAGCATAGCATATGGATTTACCAAATAATCAACATTAATCAAAATAACCTGTTAGCACAAAGTACATGTTCGTAAAGCTAGACCGACTCCATTGTTTTTTTTTATAGAAATCGATTATCTTATCGGATAGGTTAGAAGCTAGGACGTGTCCGAATATCAATGTATCGTCAAATAATATTGAATTATTTGTTCACATCTTCCAGAAGGGGAGAAGTTAGGACGCGTCTCAATATCGAAGTGTTTGTTCATCTGTTCCAGAAGAGCCCAAGCCCTAAACAGGGTCTTATCACACAAGTGAAGTTGTCATAAACCTTCTGGTAGGGGGTTTCGCATCCTCTTGCCATTAAAGCATACTAAGTGGTTCTATAACCATCCAAACAAAAGGTCTGAACAACGTCACAAAAACACTTTATACCGTGAAGTGTTATTCTGGGCGGCATTTAAAGCTCTTTTTTATAGAATTCGAGTAGTGGTACGTGCTCTAAAGAATTCAGTTGAAAACGTTTTGGAATAGTATATTATATTGATTTTCCGCCGATGAGAAACCATACTTTCGAAAAAAGGTTCATTTGAAAACGTAACAACGACGTTGTATTGCAAAGGGAATGCCGCTTGACAACAGGCGTCATAATCTCAAACAACGTCTGGCGAGTTACTCTTGTCGATATCACCCTTTTCCTTAAATGAATTGGCGCTGATGTTTCATGATATTTCATTAATTCCGGATGTCTGGTTTTCTCGGTTCGAATAGATCATATGTCCATATATAATTATATCTCTGTCAATTGACAGGATACATATGGTCATAACAATGAAACAATAAGGATTTTCGGATACCTTCGTATAATCATAGTTTACCAAAAATATCTTGTCCCGATTATTCATATTTTGGATAAGATGTTATAAGTAAATAATCGCAGCATGACGCTATGAGGCAGATCAATAGCAATCGTAACATAATAACCACCGTGATATAGGGGAGATAAGAAAACACATATTTAAGTCCCGTTAGTATTTTCTGTCACACAGACACAAACCATCGTCACACACGCCCTAATCTTAATCATTTTACCAAAATTCCTCACAAAAACACACCAAATCCTCCCTAAAGATGGCAGCCGAGAAACCATTAACTGTACAGGAAAAAGCCAAAGCCAAGGATATTTTTGACGCTCTTGATACGGATAATGACGGCAAAATCGACCACAATGATCTGAAGTCGGCGCTCACCGGAGCTGGATTCCAGCTGTCCGACGATGATGTCGCGGTGAGTTAAATTCTATGTTTAATTATAATTTAAATTGCAACGACAAAGAAATGTGGGTACCTAATCCCTGGAAGACGAAATCCGCATAGGCCACGTTCACCTGTTTAGATCCCATACCCCAAACCACCAAAATTGCAGGGATTCAACCCTGGTTCACAAGCTGCTGAAATTATATCATGATTCCACCATAGCAAGTATATTTTCATCAGCGACTATCTGATTTCGTTGTGTTGAATAACTAACATATTCTCGAAAAGAAAAATGAAATACACTGGGACCAAGTGTAGAACGATGGTGTCGCGGTGAGTAAAATAATTTCCATGACAGTTTAATGAGGGGATTGGACACTTCGGCCCCTACCACTTCGGCCCCTACCACTTCGGCCCCTTCGGCCCCTTTTGGAAAAGACACTTCGGCCCCTCGTCAAGACACTTCGGCCCCTCATGAAAAGGCACTTCGGCCCCTAGCAAAAGACACTTCGGCCCCTAGCAAAAGACACTTCGGCCCCTAATTTTTCGGGAGTTACCACTTCGGCCCCTTGGTAAAATATTCTTCAAACCATCAAAATTGTTATTATTTCTTAAACAAATAATAAGAAGAAATTCAAAAGTCTAGAAAACGAGTGCATTCGATTATGAACTTGGATTTTTTTTCAACCCATGAATATATAATCATAAGGTATATGAACATGTTATTTTCACAATATATTTTAATTCATATCAAAAATTAGGTTTAGATCAAAGATAAGATTTAGCAAATATTCAGACAATTTAAAAAATATTTTCGCAACAATAACCATTTTGTTAGGATAATATTGAAAGATTCATGTATTCGCCTCAATATATCATAACAGGGTACATGTATTCTCATTTTGATTGAATTGTATTAAACATATTTTACATTTTTATTTAAGTTCTTCTAATTGAAAGGAAATGGGTCTCAATATGGACATTTTGGGCGTAAATTGCGGGTAATAAATTTAACTTATCATTTTTCAATATAAAACTAGTTAAGATTTTGTTCTTTATACATATGATACAAAGGGGCCGAAGTGGCGGGTGTCAAAATTCAGGGGCCGAAGTGTCTTTTGCTAGGGGCCGAAGTGTCTTTTGCTAGGGGCCGAAGTGTCTTTTCCAAAAAGGGCCGAAGTGTCCAATCGGGGCCGAAGTGGTAGGGGCCGAAGTGGCAGGGGCCGAAGTGTCCAAAATTCTTGTATGATGTATAAATGGATTGATTGATACATGTTTGAAATTTATGTTGGATAGCAAGAGAGTTTTTGGCAATTTTAACATATCTTTATTTAAATTGATTTGACCACCTTCGTATAATTTTAGTTCTTATGATATATGTCGGGTGGAGATCGCCAAAAATCATGCTAGCTATCAAACTTGTATCAATCCAACCATTTATAGTGATAAGGCAAATGGAAACACTATTTATATTGGGTCATTCATTTAGTGGACCAACAATGTTAAGTAGCATTATTAGTGATAACCAGACAGCATCAAGTGCTTCAACCAATATAAAAGGCTTATCATCTTGGCGTCTGTCGATATTGTCAATAATAATGGGTGTCTAAAAACAGGAAATGGATGACATGTTTTGAACATTTATTCACAATATCAAAAGATGCTACTAAGAATACATTTCAGTTGGCCCTAAATGTACTCAAGATGGCGTGGATGTCCGGATCAATTGTCCTCATGTGTTCACGAGAGGGTGAAAGCTACCAATTTTTGCAGCGAAACCGTTAACCAATAACGAAGAATTTCAGACATCTAAGTTAGCAGTGACAAGCATTTAAAATGCATTGTTCCTCCATATCCAACCAATATATGTATATGAGTACCATGTGCACCATGTGTTTCTATTGTCCTATTTTCTCCCACCAGCACGTGATTTCTCTGGCGGATGCCGACAACAGCGGCACGGTCACGTGGGACGAATTCCTCAAGGTCGTTGCTAAGCGACCCATCAAGCGCAGAATGTAAGTCATGTCTTTTAATGGCGCATAGGTAGCGTTCCGATTATGTAAGCAATCCAACGATATCATAAGCAAAATTGTTTATGGATGACAATGAAGAATGTTAGCAAACATGCCTGGTATTGTTAACCTAGAATTCTAAATGTTTAAAAATGTTGAATGTTTTTAGAAAAAAATGGCTTGGTTGTCAATTAAGGTTTTCTCGTTTTAATTTCGTCGTGAGACGCGATAAGATCTGACGTTTCTCCGAATGTGCAGTGAGATAATTTCAATGTAAATACATAAAATAAAAAAAGCCTTATCGATGCAGTATTTTATAGAATGTGACAACATTCTTTTACAACGTAGATTATTCTTATCTTGATTACATAACAAAATGTTTTCTTTTTCATTGCTCAGTGAGGCGTCGTTGAAGAAATTGTTTGAAGCCATAGACGTTGACAACTCTGGCTTCATCACGGTGGAAGATCTTCAAAAAATCATAAAAGAGGCAAGTATTGCTAGTTATACGTCTCACATGGGATCGTTTAATTATCAGATATAAACCGTAACTTGGTGAAATTCATATTTGATTAGCCCTAGTTGGCAAGCCATGTCATGACTTCAATCAAGATCCAAATAGGAAAATGTCGTATTGGTTTCATCTCTGTCTTCGGTGATAAACGCCCACTTTCGCGACAGATAAAAACCGTTGTTTCAGGTTATATTTTTTTGTTATTACTAAATATTTATCAAATTATGTATGCCCATGTCGGAGTACGTGCTTCAATAATCTATTCATTTATGTTTGGTTTTCAGGCTGGTTTCGACGAAGATGTGTCTGAAGCCGATTTGAAAGAAATCGTGCGACAAATCGACACTTCGGGAGACGGCAAAGTCAGCTTCGACGAATTCCTCAGAGTATTCATGGACTAATATGCAAAGTGATTTGGAACATAGAACCGGTTACGGTTGTGTTAACAGGATCTAAAAAGAACGCTTAGTATGAATTAAGAGTAATCCGGTCGTTAACCGAAAAAAAAGTTACTCTAAAAGAAGGGGTTAACCGAAAAAAGTTGTTCTAACACTAACCTGTTGGAACAACTTCTTTTCTAAAAAGAATACGGGGTATGAGAAATGATGAAACTGACGAAAACTGAAGCGATGAATTCTTTTTAAAATCAATAATTATTGAAAAATAGTGGTCAAGGATTCGATGTTAACATCTTGCATGTTTTATTAAATACTTGGTTGTTTTATGGAACTTATTTATTAAATAAAGAAACAGATATATGCATTCAACAGTGAACGATAAAAAAAAATCAAATCTATAAAACAAGAAAAATACAGATGTATAAAATGTGCTGCTTCATTTCAAAACTTTATTTACCTTACCTAGATTTATATTCAGCAGAACTATATATATTACAATTACAGTATATATATGTTTATGCCCATCATGTAAGCCTCAATGCGATACATTTTATTTCACTTTTTATAAGCGAAAGCTCCATATTGTAATAAAAAGTTATTTGAATAGCATGATATCTTTTTATATATATATATGTTAAAATATATTCAATTTATATTTATAAATAAATTATAGGAAGAGATATCTTAGAGAAAACATATCATAAACATATCACCTCACATCAGTAATTACCTGATTTGATTTTTGTCTGAACATCATCGTGGAATGATCGGGCAGAATAAATCGTGATTCCAAGCAAACATGGAGCGCTTTTATCGTCACTTGATTTGATACAATTAAAACAAGACGACAAAAAAACGTGCTTTATAAACTGGGTGATTCCTTATTGCTACTCTAAAATGACATCCGGGTAGCTTCCATATAGAGCTTTATCATAATATAGATGTATTATAATATCACATATACCTCTGATCGAGTTTTTTTATTTAACTAATTATTACCGTTTTACTTATGAAGAAGTATTACGGAAGAATTATTATTAACGGAGGAAATCAAAAGCATTCCAAATAGATGAAGTTGGAATTCTACGGAGGGAAGCTATCAACATATATAATTGGTAGCATTGTCTTGAGGTTGAGATAATTAAACTAGGGCATATTCATTTAATAAGAGTTCCTGCGCTAATTGCAATATATAACGTGACAATTTCACATTCCATATATGGATTCAATTACTAAATGTTGGAAAGGAAATGAAGTTATTAACATGATGCTCAATATCCTGGTAGATGAACAGTATAAAAGAATGAAGAATAGTGTAGTTTCTAAATAATATTGGTGCAAGAAGTCAGATGCAGCACGTCCCATATAAGACATCTGAATCTAACTCCTTTTCTGTGTTGAATGGACAACATGGAACGCAAAAGTCAAATATTTAACATACTGGTATCATTGAACGTTAAGTAAAAAGTAGTTTCAATATAGTATATTGGAATACTTTGGTTTGATATATGAACTAAAGCCACACTGACATATTGAAACGGATGTAATATAAACTAAACGAGTATCCATAATATTTTTTTATCCAAACAATATCTAGATATTTGATTCTGACGAATCAAAGTCTTCATTGGAATAATGGATCAAGCATATTTCTTAAATTCAAGTGACAATGACTTGGTTAGCCAGAGCGCGATAGTCGATTCTACTGAATATGCCATGACAGCATATATGGATGACATCGATAGCGATCAAACAATGGCTACTTTAACTGCAATGTTCCCATCACCTACCTTAAGGTATATATCTGTTTTTGTAATTTCAATGATTTCGCTTCTGGCGTTCGTTATAAACAGATTCACAATTTCTACCATTCGCTCTTACCCGCGATTCTTTAAACCACAGTATACCGTTTTGACCATGTTTGCTGTGGTTAACCTCGGCATAATCCTGGCACAGAGTATTGCCCAAGTGTTGCCTCGTCTACTCTTTCTACAGTATTTGGAGGAGTATCCCGTGATATTATGCCGTGTGTTTTCAGTTATCGGAATAACATTTGTATTCATGAGTATATCTTCTACCTCAATATTAAGCATAACACGCTACTTTCAATTCTGCCACCCTGCCTTGTATATGAGGTATGTGAGCGATAACGCCATACGTGGTGCTTTCGCATTGGCGTTTGTGGTATCCGCAGCATATACCATCAGCACTGAAATACTCATCGGAAGGCACCCAGTTATACGCTCGCTGACGTGTCAGCTACCCCAAACCTACAGACAATTGGTTATTCAAACCTTGCTCTTTACTTTGATTCCTCTGATGATCGTTATATGGTGTACAAGAAAGATTTACGTCATGATAAAGGAACGACGTCGAGTGAATGTTGAACAGCACCCGATGGAAGCACCACAGAACGCCATTCACCATGGAAACAAGTTGCCTGGTGGCGCTAATAACGCTTGGCAACCACACAAGCCATCACCGCTTCGACACATAGACGACCAAAAGGGACAAAAGCAACATGAGACATTCGGTACGACATCACAAAGAACAACCGGCTCTACATCGAGTAGTACCACTGAAAGGAAACGAGGCCAACCATCAAACAAATGGGCTTTGAAAGCAATGAAATTGATCCTTGTCCCTTCGGGTACATTCTTGGGTCTTCAACTGGTGCCCGCCTTGTATCGCCTGATTCTGTCTCTGATTGGTGTAGAATTCAACAATATGGCGGATGGCAACGTGCCCATGATCACCTTGGCAACCGGACTGATATTTGATTTGGCGGCTGGAGGTTTGTATCCATGTATTAATGTGTTGATATTGATGCGATTTGATAAGGAATATAATTTCTTCAAAAAGCGTGCGCTTTGCACACTGAATAATTAAAGATAAATTTACAAAGAATTGTAAATTATCCATATTTTAGATAATTCTGAACGCCGACTTGTTTTATAAATGTTTGAAAGTGTACATAAATGTGTATTAAGTGCGATCCATTTCGGGCTATATATTGAACCATTTTTTGCGGAATTGATTAAGTTTATGACAAATAGAGCTCTATTCAGACGGCTTACGACGATAGGTAATTGTTGATCTTACGGTTGGCATATCAGAACCGTTTGAAATATGTATAGACCATCTTTAATTTGAAATGTCGCATTGATAAGATGTGTTGATGATAATTGAATTGTCTTTGCTTAAGCTATTGGCTAAATGTATCAATTTTAATTGTACAGTTGTTAAATATAAATGCACCCTAATGCAAACCGACTAAACAATACAACGACGACGATGTTTCTTGTACAATATTTTTCATGTAGCATCCATCCCATATATTTGTTGGATACATGAAGCTTTACAGCTTTGATCTAATTCCACCAATCATCACCTACAAAAGGAAATGTTTAGAAAAACTATAGAACTAAAATGTTTTATTTGAAAAATAGTATTTTCATAACGTTTATTCTCTTTATCGTATAAATGAAAAAACTTTATATGGAACTTTATCTGCATTTCTTTTTACATCTTGCAGTATCGGTACTCATAGTGTTATACTGTTGTACTATTTGTTGTTAGTGATGACATTTATTTTAGATTTTGTTAATAATTGTTATCAATTAAAATGAATAAATTTGATTTTTTTTTAATGTATAATTACGGAGCATAAATATGGAATTATTAATCGTTGACACGTTCAGCCGATCCAGTTTGAACAATTTAATCCGGCTTTTGACCCAAGGGAAAAAAAAGACAATTACTCCTCGAGAAAACAGGTCAATTAAAACCTTGGTTAAAGCCATACGTCAGTGATTCACTTTTTGTACAGCTTATATTGTCTTATTGCTGTGATTCGATAAAAGTTAGTTGATGCAAAAATAAAACTATGGAAACATAAGCATGTTTTATTTTTCATTACTTCTTTACTATATATACATAATCATTTTCTGTTTTTCTGTTATTCATGAGTTTTATCACATTTTGTAAAACGCAAGCAAACGATTGTCTAAATATGTAGAATCTCAATTTCTCTCATGGAACCGTTCAGAGTTTTACAACCACCTGTGAGAAAAAGAGAAACAATAGACAGTTCTGAATTTGTAAAATTAAATTTAATAAAAGCATATTCAGCAACATCATAAATCAATTTAAAATATTCACTTATGAGTTTTATTTTAGATCATATTATATAATAATAGAATACGGTGCTTCACATCAAAACGTATGATCACTATTTTATGATACATTGTGGATTAATTAAAATCAAAATTTAGATTTAAATTTAAAAGACAATTAGAAGGTGTTGCTATGATTATATTTCTGAATATTTAAGGGTAAGCCAAAAGGAAATGAAACATGATACGGGGAAACATAAAACATTTATACACCGAGGGAAAGATAAATGGGAAATATTACCGTTTTGATTTCACAGTATTCCTTGAGACCTTCCATCCCACTGAAACAAAAATATGATTGCAAATGCATGACCAAGGTCATTAACATAGAGAAAAAAAAGTATTTATAATACATATATTATTTCATTATTTGATGACCTATTTGCGACATCTTGTACTGTTTTACAAATTGAAATAAACTGTGTTTTTACTACGACTCGACTCACTTTTCTCTGCCATTGCCCGACATCTTGTATCCGCCGAAAGGCGCTTGGGCTGCAACTGAGTGGTAGTTGTTCACCCTGAAAATGAGACATTTGTTTTGAAATTCTTTGGCTTTTAACAATATACACTCATGGCACATTGCTCAAAATACTGATTATTTTAAACTATTTATTTGAAACACTTTGGCATGTTGCTGTTTTTATAACGCTTCCAAAGTGACCAGGCCCTACCTCTATCCTATATATTTAAAATTCTCGATGCAATCGATAAATGTTTAATTTTACATACCAAACTGTGCCCGCCTGTAGGCTGTTTGCAATCGTGATAGCCTTAGTGACATCGTTCGTAAAGACAGAAGCAGCCAACCCATATGCCGTATTATTCGCTCGCTTGACGGCCTCGTCGATCGTTTTGAATTTGAAGATGGATTGCACGGGACCGAAAATCTAATTCAAAGAAAATTCAAAGAGACGATCACAAATCATAAGAATGTGTTTAGAACAATATATATTTCATCTTACATATAATTTACCTAGCACTGATAATTGATCTCCAGCTTATTCAATCAGAGTCAAATATTTGTCAAAAAAGCAATACGTCCATAAATTGCAAAGTGCCAATCTTTGTTCCCATAAATTAAAATCAGCCGTTTTGATAGAAGTAGGGTAAGTATGGTTGATATGAGCCCTATGACTCAATCGTGCATGCGTGAACATGTTTGTTATGCTGACGTCATCAGTGCAAGCTGAAACATGTTGTGGGTATTCCCCGTGGTTATTCCACAGGCGGGAAAAACCCAATGAATGACGGGTACACCGAATGACTGACTATGGGAAAAAGGGGAAAGGGGATGGTATTTCATGTAAAATAAATCACTTTTTGAAACACATTTACTCATGGGATGCTTTCTTATCCAGTCAAGGCTCAAAGTGCACCTGGCATAAAGACATCATCGAATAATGCATGTATGAACATGTTAGCATGATGACATCAGCATTATGTTATTGTTCTATAATTAGACACTTTATCACGTGACTTTACTGTATATAAGGGGTCTCTTTTCGAAGGGACTCCTCATTCAACAACCAACAGTCTACCAGTCAACATGCAGTCACCACCACCCATGAAGAGGCTGAAATTGGACTTGGAACAGAAAAAAGAAGATAAACCAATCGCTGAGTTTGTGCTTCACAACAACTTGAAGATAACAGTGGAAAACGGACTTTCTAATTCCATTTTTGTCCGCTTGTCGCGCGGACAGAGATGGTTTGTGTTATCAAACACGCAGT
>LQRL01117003.1:0-12751 GCA_001703475.1 Hydroides elegans
AAGCCAGCTGCCCCTCAACCCGCTCCTGCTGCTAAGCCAGCTGCCCCTCAACCCGCTCCTGCTGCTAAGCCAGCTGCCCCTCAACCCGCTCCTGCTGCTAAGCCAGCTGCCCCTCAACCCGCGCCCGCTGCTAAGCCAGCTGCCCCTCAACCCGCTCCTGCTAAGCCAGCTGCCCCTCAACCCGCTCCTGCTGCTAAACCAGCTGCCCCTCAAACCGCTCCCGCAACGCCGGAAAAGGTCACCCCGAAATCGGAGGTCGAAGTTTCAAAGCCGCCACAAGCAGAAATTATGAAATCTGAGCCATCGAAGCAAACCCCATCCTCGAATCCTCCACCGAAAGCCCCCGAAACACCCAAAACTGTTGCGCCTGTGAATGATGAAAAAGCCAAACCTGAGACTGAATCGTACAAAAAAGAAACTGCGGCCAACCAAGCTGGAAAAACACAGCCACAGCCGAAAAAGCAGCAGGCGAAAGAAGCAAAGAAAATAAATGGACCACAGAAGGGTACATATGAGTGTTTTGGATGCGTGTATCCGCCCCGCATCCGCTTCTGGCTGCTGTTTCCCGTTTGTGCATGGATTATGGACTTCTGAATCATCGGTCGTCTTGATTGGAATTGTTTTACCCGATTTGATTATGAACATAGCATGCTCTATTTATATAAGCCTATTAAAGAATATTATGCAGAATGATAAAAAATAATCGCATACAGTGTTAGCTTTGAATGTAATCACGTGTAACATAATTAAGAATGCAATGTGTTATTTCTTAAAAAAATGTTTCGTATAATCATGTGCAAATTTAGTATTATATTATTCACTTAGAACCAATATTACTTGTGCTTGGAATGCTCACAGCAGCTGCCTAAACATGCGTTCAGACTACTGTGGAATCACTTTACATGGTGGACTTAGTCGTTTTTAGCCTCGAAATCGGGTCCCATTCCCAACATTGTGCATATTTAGGATAGTTGTGGATTCTTGCAATTTGGAATGTAGTTGCAGCTAGAGGACCTACATTTAGTCCAGTTAAAATTAATATGAAAGGCCATTTAATTTTTTTATTATCGTTAAAAAACGGTGTTATTCGATTAGGATTCCACAGTAGGTCTATTCCCTAAACAGTTATTGAGTCTATACTCACAAATAGAATAAGTCGGCTAAGTACATGAATTTGGCGATTGATAAGCAACTAGCGTTTTTGCGATTGATTACCTGTCAATAATCCATCACTCCACATGCATTGTTTGAGGTTTAGTGTATGAGCAACATTTTGTCTGTCGGATAAAGTCTGGTTCCTATCGTGTTATGCCAATGATGCTCTAGGTAATGTTTTATACAAATATAAAGAGCTGTACTAATTTAGATGCAGTATCGTTGGTTATGTCTTGAAGCATTATTGTTTTGGCTGCTGTTAACAGCGTATGAAATAGTTTACTCCTTGTATACTAGTGATGTTCATTTCTTATATTTAAGCCCTATTGTAGAACTGTTTTACTCCTTTCTTAATGGATTTCAACAGTGGGAAAAATGGGCCAAATAAATTGAATCTCGACCATTGCACGGATTAAGTCTCTTTTCCATGATTTTAATCCGTAGCCCGGGTTTAGGCACATCCTCAAAACTAAAATGTGTAAATTATATAAATTTGCTTATTTTATGAAAAGGGTTCCAGAATTTCAGTTGAGAACCAAATAACAAATTTGGGTATAACCAACTTGGAATTTAAATTTATGGAAGCCTCATAGTAGAACTGATGGGTCCTTTCACCGTGGATTTCATCGGTGGGAAAATCGAGGCGAAATAAACCGTATCTCAACCATTGCACGAATGGAGTTTCTATTTATAGCTCACTATCCGTAGCCCGGGTTTAGGCACAGCATTCAACAACAATTATGTATTCCTATTTAATTGATCTGTAACCTCACGATTAAATAATGATCAATTGAACGCAAGAAAAATGTTAACTGAAATAACAATTGTGTATCCTGATTGTTAAACGATTTTCAATATATCGAAAATAAATCGCATGTTGTTCTTTTGACAGTTGTTTGCTTTTTGTTTGCTCCCCACATTCAATAATGTATTACGGTTTGCGTTCAACTGTTATTACCCACTAATACAATTGTGATTAAATTAAGTTGTTTTGTTATTAAAAAAATGTCTGCTAAATAACATGCAATTAAGTTGTGATTGGTAAATTGATTATGCTGTAGTAATGGCTCAAGAATTATAGTAAGTCGTAGTTAAGGCACAGGTATATGTAATGATAAAACAAGGATTACTTCGCGTATCGGTCTATGCATCAAACACCTCCTGTTTATGTGAAGGTCTATACAGAATCGCAAATCACAATAATTGTAAAAAATGTACTCGTGAATACAATATGACCACCCTTAACCAATTTCCCTTTCAACCCCCCCCCCCACTCCCATAAAAAGTACATCACTTAAAACTAACCAATGTTCCACCTTAACAGCCACCAAGATGACCACCGAAGTCGTTGAAGCACAGAAGGAGGAGCAGAAGTCCTCCAAGCCCGAGGTCGAGAACGCCGGAAGCAACACCGATTCGGACAGTGATGACGAATCTGCCCCTGAGCTCGAGGAGGCCCCCGATGCAGCGGCTGCTGCTGCCCAGAGCGAGGTGAGATTGATCAATATAAACAATTAAAATAATAATAATAATAATTTAGCACAGGGGAATGGTGCGAGATCTGTACTGATGGCCCGATTTTGGCAATCGGGGGTTTATGATGAGTTGGGAAGGAAGAGGTAAGGGACAAAAACCAAATGTTAACAGGGAAGAGGCGGATTGGGGAACGCCGTGCTTATGCGATTTCGATCTGTATATAAAATTTAAACAGAAAGGCGTTGCTTGAAAGCCGCTGCAAGTGTTCGCTCGTTGCGATGGTTACAAAATACGCCAACATAAATTTCATTGACAATGGTCGTCGGCTTGACTTTACCCATGTTTTGTTGGCATTACCCAGAAATGACACAAACATTCTCGCATGCTATTTTGTAAGATAAATTTAATTACGGTGTAAGGGGTCTTGTGCAAAATAATTTCATCAAAAGGGAAACATTTAGGCCAGGGTTATATGTTTTCATATCGCCTAACTTTGGTTCTGGGGATACATTCCTAAGGTCTTATGAGTGTATCGGGTTAATGGCGTCGCTTGAAAGCCGCTGCAAATATTAAATCGTTGCTGTGGTTACAAAGAACGCCAACATAAATTTCATTGACAATGGTCGTCGACTTGACTTAACCCATGTTTTGTTGGCATTACCCAGAAATGAGACACCACAGTTGCATCAAATGCTTTTATGTTGCTTATATTAACTAAGAACAACTATTTCATGGGCCTCAAGAAAAATGATGGTTGTTAAATAAGCTAGTTAAATGTGTGAAGTCTAATCTAATCAAACGATAACACTCTCCAAATATGATGACAAAAAAAACGCTTGACGAAGGACATGATCTTCTAAATAGCTCAACAGGGCTGATCTTTAGAGAAAAAAATCTAACTTGTTTTTCACTGTACCTTTGCTGTAATCATATGAATACTTAGCATTAAACATTGAGATGACAATACAACTTTATTTTCCTTGTCCCCAGTTGGCCGCGGCTGCTGGTCTGCCCGATGAGCTGACGAGCAAGCAGAAGCAGAGCCGTAGCGAGAAGAAAGCCAGGAAGGCCATCACCAGGCTCGGTAAAATACATTGATTAAAAAAATTGAGAAGCTCTTTATAAATTGTCCCTTAATGAATATCCATATTGGATCCATACCTTGGTCATATCAATGTTCTTGATATCGCCACCATGTCTCGTAAATTTTGTACGATTCAATTTGAATTAAATCCCCCCTTCGAATATCCATATTTGAAGCGCCGTAAACAGGGCATGAAATATAAATTTTAAAAGAAGTTTTCAGAATGATATTTGCCAATTAATAAGCGTAGAATTCTCTCTGGCGTGTCCCAAACATGATGACAAAAAACCGCTTGACGAAGGACGTGATCTTCTTTTATGCTCAACAGGTCTGATTTGGGGAACAGACAGAAAAACGCTAAAACAATTAGGTTGAAATGAAATAAATTATAAACAAATTATGAAACAACAGTATTAATTAAGAGGTTAACTCGTGTCTATACTGGCCTGAAGAAGGCCTATGTGTCGTTTGTGACGATCAGGAAAATAAAACGAAATAATAAACTGAATCAATATATTATTATGAATGTACATATAATATCTGAAAAATAACACAATTTTATCGTTTGAATTTCAGGCCTGAAGCAGGTGGCTGGTGTATCCCGTGTGACGATCAGGAAGTCGAAGAACATCCTGTTTGTCATCAACCGCCCCGACGTCTACAAGAGCCCCGCCTCCGACACCTACATCGTCTTCGGAGAGGCCAAGGTAAAATTAATGGGAGAAATATAATGGGTTACTACATATCATGGTTAGAAAAAAATCTAAAGACTTCTCTTTTTGTCTGGATATAAAGGGGTTCAGGTCATTTGAGTCTAATACAAAAACCTAAAGCCGTTAAAATGTCAACGAAAATATAAGTCGAAACATGATGACACAAACCGCTTGACGAAGGATATGATCTTCTTTCATGCTCAACAGGTCTGATTTACTGGTATTATAGCCAAGCATAAAAAAGAACAAGTTATAATAATTCAGGCTCTGAACCCTTGAAATTATATATCTTTCTCAAAAGATGATGACAGAAAACCGCTTGACGAAGGATATGATCTTCTTTTATGCTCAACAGGTCTGATTTTGAGAAAGCAAACAGTGCTTGTTCCACATGGTTCAAAACAGGTGTTCCATTTGTTAAGATAGCATAATTTTAACTGTAGTCGTCAGCAATAGCAACCTTCAAATTGAAATCATAGGGACTAAATTCTCAAACATTGTGAGGGCAAGGGACGGTTGTTTTGGTATCAATGAAAAAGGCTTGAATAATCAAAAGTACAATTTCTCCAAAATGATGACAAAAACCGCTTGATGAAGGACATGATCTTCTTTTATGCTCAACAGGTCTGATTCGGAGAAAATACAAGCAATTTTAATACCTCCTAGTTTTTTCAAGATTAAAGATAACAAGCTTAGCCTGTCTATTCCTGGACCAATCAGCAATCAATATCATTTCTTCTTTCTGCACAGATTGAAGACTCGAGCCAACAGGCCCAGATCCAAACCGCCAAGCGCCTGGAAAATGTAATGACTACGTGTAAAATTGAATAAACATGTAAATGCTATTATGTTTAAAACTGACATGCCATTTTTTGTTTGCAGATTGAGGACTTGAGCCAGCAGGCCCAGATCCAGGCTGCCGAGCGCCTTGCTGCGCCCAAGAAGGAGGGCGCGCCCGCACCCGCTGCTGCCGCCGTGCAGGAACCCATTGTTGAGGAGGACGAAGATGAGGAGGTGCGTTTGTCGTGGTCATGGGCAGATTTGTGTCGTGTTGCTACGGGATAGGGTTTTGAGTTCATTAATGGTTTTTACGGGGGGAGGTGCGATGTCGGCTTGTTGCTATAGAGGGAAGGGCAAGGGGATATGCATCTTGTTTTCGCGGTGGTTTCGGGAAGGGGAAAGCTTCGTTTGACTCACGTTAATACTTTTTAATTTAAAGACTTCAATCTTAAGCAAAGGCTGTGGATCGTTTGAAGGGAGTGTTCAAATTCTGAACACTTGTTCTCGTCCCTTTTAGCAGGGAACAAAGGAAGAGTTCAAGACCTAAGAAAGATCCAAAAACAAACGAAGGGTTTTAGATCGCTCTCTTAGCAAACTGCATTTCAGTTCCAGAGTTATCTATTCCGTGATAATTCCTGGCGTTCCCTATATGCAGAGATTAACTGGTTGACCGCTATGTAGCTTTGTCGCTTTTTATCCGACCTTGCTACACGAAGTCTATCCGACACAGCACCCCCTATCTTGAACATTTCATATTGAAAACAGATTCTGGAGTGAAAATCATGAATACCGACCAAAAAATTGTATCTTGGACTTGTAAACTGCATTTCAGTTCCAGAGTTATCTTTTCAGTGGTAATTCCTGGCGTTCCCTATATGCAGAGATAAAATGGTTGACCGCTATATTGCTTTGTCGCTTTTATCCGACTTAGCTATACGAAGTCTATCCGACACCCACCAATTATCTTGAACATTCCATATTGAAAACCAAATTTAGAGTGAAAATCATAAATTCCAAACAAAGAATTTTATCTTGGTCTTCTTGTAAATTGCATTTCAGTTCCAGAGTTATCTATTCAGTGGTAATTCCTGGCGTTCCCTATATGCAGAGATAAAATGGTTGACCGCTATATAGCTTTGTCGCGTTTTATACGACTTTGCTATACGAAGTCTTTCCGACATACACGCTATGTCTTAGATCAAAATTTGTAAACGAATCTATTAAAATCAAAAATAACGAACGAAGGGTATAAAATCGTTCTCATAGCAAACTGCATTTCAGTTCCAGAATTATCTTTTCAGTGGTAATTCCTGGCGTTCCCTATATGCAGATAGAAAATGGTTGACAGCTATGTAGCTTTGTCGCTTTTAATCCGACTTTGCTATACGAAGTCTATCCTACATAAACCGTTTGTCTAGATTAATAAGAATAAATTATTAGATTAATAAGTAAAATAAGAATAAATTATTAGATTAATAAGTAAAATAAGAATAAATTATTAGATTAATAAGTAAAATATCAAGCAAATCGTTTGACAACGGACGTTTTTACTATCCTATCTTCAGCTATCTATATAGGTACCGAATTATAGTCAAGCCATTATTATTCTGCGAACAATCTAATAACAGCTTAATGAGGATGAACAAACGATTCCGAATACTCCTGCTGGAGTCCATTGACGTTATACCACGTTTTCCTCTAAGAAGTTCTGAATAAAGCTGTTATGTTGATAAGAAGACAACGGTAAAGAGTCAACTCGTAGACAAACCGACTCGTAGACATACCGACTCGTAGACAAAATGTCGTACTCGTAGACAAAATAAAAGTCAACTCGTAGACACGCGAAAGTCAAGTCGTAGACACCCGAAAAGTCAACTCGTAGACAAAAATTTCGTTGCAACCACGGTCGAAATATTAAATTTTGTCTACGACTTGACTTTTTTCGGTGTGTTTTCTAGAACCAAAAATGTAAAATAGTTTCGGTTATCTCGCAACACTATTCTACATTTTTCCATATTTAGTGTTTGAATTGGTGAAATATATTACGATTTTTATAAATTATATCAATATCTCGTATGTTTTATACACAACGGAATAAGAATAAAGACAGAAACAGTTAGTTTTGATGCGATAAGCCTACTCCGTGCTGGTAAAGAATCAATTAAAAAATATATATCTTGAGTAGTCAAGCACACATGCCAATTGCAACGCACCAAGATTCAGTAATTGCTATCTTGCTTCGGTATGAGACCAATGCCTGACTACCCTACACGGTGTAAATTGAGGCGCATTTATGCTGAGCAATTGCAATCACGTTTCGGTATGAGGCCACTATGTGATTGACCCACAGCATTATCACCTCAAATCACGGTAACTAAAAACGCTGCCATATCCCTTCGCTAATCCCCACCTTGATGCATATAGCGGTGTTAGGTTGTAATGGGGATCATCTAAGTAATTGTTGGCGCATTAAATGGGGAGGAGATGGTTTGAGAATAAATAAATAGCATCATATCTCACTTAATTCAATTCCTTTGTGTCGAAAACTGATGAGACAATTGAATTAGCAAATTTTATTAAGAGCACAATATATTTCACTATTTCAAACTTAAAATAAGTTTTAAAAAGTATTTAGATACTTAATAAAAGTATTTACTAGCGAGATCGCAACCGAAACAAATAATTATTATTGATTTTAAAAAACAGAACGAAAAAGTCGTAGACAAAATTTTATATTTCCACTGTGGTTGCAACGAAATTTTTGTCGTTGACTTTCGCGTGTCTACGACTTGACTTTCGCGTGTCTACGAGTTGACTTTTATTTTGTCTACGAGTACGACATTTTGTCTACGAGTCGGCTTGTCTACGAGTCGGTTTGTCTACGAGTTGACCAAAATCCAAGACAACTATGGGGCGGAGTGGTTATGAGCAAGCATGAAATTTATAGTTCACTTATTGAATATTGTCACTTAGAATAACTTTAACTCTGTTCAATGGCTTTCCGGGTAGCTTTATTAGGATGAACATGTTCTTCTGATTTCTCTTAAAAGAGTTCTGTGACGCTATACCACATTTCCTCTAAGAAGTTCTGAATAAAGCTATTGGATTAATCATAGGACAACTCTGGGAAGGAATGATAACAGAATGGCTTTATGTTCACATCTGGGTTTTTTTTTTCGAATATTGTAGACAGTTCACTTGATGTAACGGTTGAGACACTTGTTTATGCATAACTGAATCCGGTTTTCTGATATGAATAATTGAATTGATTATTGATACACTGGGGAAGCTTTATAAGGATGAACATGTTCTCTGATCGCTCTTTTTGAGTTCTGTGACGCTATTACCACATTTCCTCTAAGAAGTTCTGAATAAAGCTTCATGCCAAAGATAAAAAGTAAAAAAAAAGTATAATTTAGCATATTCATTACGTTTAATAATCAAGCTATATCGTAATTAATAATTAATTATTTAGATGTTTGATTGGTCGACCCACTTGATTGACAGCTATCTTTTCATTTGATTGACAGGTTGACGAGACCGGAATTGAGGCCAAGGACATTGAGCTGGTCATGTCGCAGGCCAATGTGTCCCGGAACAAGGCCGTCAAAGCACTTAAGAATAACTCCAATGATATCGTTAATGCTATTATGGAACTCACCATGTAGTTTTTCTTTAAACATTTTTTTTTTTGTCTTTTTCAATATTTTTATATGAAAACATTTTTTTTACTATATTATACCACAATGTTTCGAGTCGGACCTGACCGGTCTGATAAGGAATGTTGCCATTTCAATCTTAGATAATATAACATCTTTTGAGGTTATTCATTGTATGTCTAATAACTAATTGAGTAAATAAAATATTCTAGAAAATCTTAGTACGGAATATTTAGCATATTTAGAAATAATGGTACAACTTTAAATGGTCAAGGAATGAATTTAGCATGTAAAAACTTAATAGAAGTTAAGGATTAAAAGTGTGTTTTGAACTTTTGGCGTTATACATCACCGATAATGCTGTGCGAGTGATATTCGAATGGTGCTTGCTTAAAAAAGCGTTGAACAAAATAAAACGTGGTTGGAAATATTTTTGTTTTATTTGATTACCTTGTATTATTGTATATTTTGATGTCTACCCTCTTAGATGCTTGCTTAAACTTAAAGAAGAGAATAATCATTGCTTGATGTGCAAATTCACACTATATATAACAAGCAGAGTAACTGAAAGAATCATGATCAAGTCTTCTGCTACTTCAACATAACTTGGAAAAGTAGAAAATAAGCAATCACATTTACATGTTTTTCAAAAAAGAACGAAAATCCGCATTTTTCAATAATCACCATATCAATAATTTGGGATAAAATCTAAAAGCAACTTCACGCTAACACCTCTCATAATTAATGTGGTCGTTCCCTTGGTTAAATGTAATGAAAACTGGAAATCCAAGGGATGGATGCCCTCTTTCCCAATGCAAAAGGGCACCCGAATCTATGGAAGGATAGCCGAGATATCTTCCGTACAAATTCCGTACTGATTGCATGTCCAATTTGTTTTATGCCAATGACGGACGGACATGACTACTAGACTAGTCCGCGGCGGCGTATTATTATATTTTCTTCAGGCATTTACAATATATTGGTCAATCAAACTTAAAACATCGACGTTGCATTATCTGTACCTTATATTCTTCACTGTGAAGTAAACTAGAAGGTCAGTGACCTTGGATCCCCCGTGAACTTCAACAATTCGTATATGCAGGATGGTCAGTTTTAAGCATAGAAGAAACCATGAGGGCTAAGAGTTTCGTGAAAATTAAACCACGCGAGGGTGCGAAGCACCCGAGAGTGGTTTGATTTCACGAAACTCTTATGCCCGAATGGTTTCTTCGACTTAAACTAATTCCCTCATTAACATATCCGTATTTGTAAACAAGCAAATCTAGGTCGCTTGATTGATTCTTGGAAAGTGACAATAGAATATATTATTGGAGTCTATAGCAAATAATATTTCCTATTGCCCGAAGAGTCTACTTCATGGGGATGACTGGTTTTAGAGGGGTGTTTTATGGTCCCGTCCGTTTTTAACCCAGCTTTCGTGAAACGAAAACTGGGTTTGTGAGATCGGTCGGTGTCGTCCGCCGTTAGTTAGTTAGTTAGTTAATTAGTTAGTTAGTTAGTTGTATAGTAAACTTTTTCCTAAAATCCTATCTCCTCCCACAGTTTTGATCGTAGAGCTTTCAAACTTTAACACAAGCATCTATATGTTTACCTCATTATGGATTGTACAAAAAACTCTTAGCTTCAACAGCTATCTTCTCCCACAGTTTTGATCATAGAGCTTTTCAAACTTTAACACAAGCTTCTAAATGGTTACCATATTATGTATTGTGGTTTTGATGACGATCGAACCATTGTGGTCGTCATGGTGGACTTCGCCATTTCCGCCCAATTTGGTCTTATATATTGTAAACAACTCTAGCTTCAACAGCTATCTTCTCCCACAGTTTTGATCATAGAGCTTTCAAACTTTAACACAAGCTTCTATATGGTCACCTCATTATGGATTGTACTTTTGATGACGATCGAACCATTGTGGTCGCCATGGTTGACTTCGCCATTTCCGCCCAATTCGGTCTTATATATTGTAAACAACTCTTAGCTTCAACAGCTATCTTCTCCCACAGTTTTGATCATAGAGCTTTCAAACTTTAACACAAGCTTCTATATGGTCACTTCATTATGGATTGTGCTTTTGATGACGATCGAACTATTGTGGTCGCCATGGTGGACTTTGCCATTTCCGCCAATGTTGTCCTTTATATACAGTAGAACCTCGTTAAACCGAACACCCCGGGACCGACGAAAATCGTTCGGTTTAACCGATTTTTGGTTTATCCGATAAGATTTATAAAGTAAATATAGCGCCTCGGATCGCAAGTTTTGTTCGGTTTAAGCAATAGTTCGGTTTATCCGTGTTCGGTTAAACGAGGTTCCACTGTACTTAAAAGTCTATTTAGCTCATTCCGCATGACCATATACCATATGCTATCGGTAAGACGGGTCCTGGTCAACTCGCCCAATTCCCAACTCGCCCAAAAACCAACTCGCCCAATTTTGGTCAACTCGCCCAAAAACCAACTCGCCCAATTACCAACTCGCCCAAATTTGGTCAACTCGCCCAATTTTTTGAAAAATCTCATTGGTCAACTCGCCCAAAACCGTTGGTCAACTCGCCCAAATATCTTACCAAATCGCCCAAATTTTAGATACTTTATTTTTGTGTTTAAAAAATAATTTCAATTGTTACAAAATTATAGATTGGTATTTCTTAACTTCAAAAGATTTCAAATGGTTGACTTATCAATATTTCGTCTTTCGAAAAATAATTGACATCTATTAAAGAATACAACTTTTGCTCTTAATAAAGATCAACAAACATATTTTTGCGTAGTCATCTCAAATAACAAATCAAGTTTCAACCATTCCACTAAAAAGAGAACGATGATTATTTTCAACAAACAGTTCACGGCTGTTTATTCTCACTCAAAATTGACCCTTTTAGTTTTTTTGCTGTCGCCATTGCCTCACATTTTAGCAACCCCACTTTTTATTTACATAAGGATTACCGATGCACGTTTTGTGCTGTTTATGCCTAAAATTCAGTAAAAATCGTGATTTTCGACCATCTTTACACTGTGTTTTAAAATAGTTGCCCCATGTCAATTATTCTGCAATTAACATATGTGATAGTTCTAAATAAGCTTTTTCTAATGGTATAAGTCATATATCCCCTCCATTGCAATAAATGTTCAAAACGACTAGGTAAAAAGAGTGTGAACACTAGAAAAATATACCCACTTTAACTAAAGATTCATAAAGAATATCACTGTAAATCGAGTCTGCTGCTTACTGGAAAACATTCCTTTAGTTCAAAATGATGCTCTTATAAAATTCAAGCTTTGTATTTGATTTCAAAGAGCTTTAAAAGGCAAAATAATTTATGATCCAGCTCAAAAGGAGGATCATGCTTTGATGCCTGTTTAATTCATACACATTTATTGCCACAAAGGCAACTTTGCACCGTGTTTCATAATCCGCTTACAATTGAATGCAATTTTAAGAGCGACTTAAATTCATTTTTCCACAGGACCACTGGGATAAATTGCAATTTACTTAGCTACTCGATGATTTCCCTTTTGCAGAGACTATTTCCAAACCTATATAATTCAAGTCATATAGGGCTTTAAAATATGTATAAAATACATCTTAAATGATAATTAATTAAAAAAAAATATGAAAACGTTTGCCATCGAAAAGCAACAATATTTGTAGCTTTTAACATATTAATAGCGGTTTAGGATATGACTAAGGCCCATTTCAGTCAACTTATGATTATTATGTCATGTATTTGGAATAATTTCAGAACTAAGGACGGTAAATTCTGAAAATGCAATGCAGTTACACCAGGATAAAATAATTATTATTGTTGTGGCCATACGATATTTTATATCAAAATAAAGACGAATAAATGCTGAATCATA
>LQRL01117010.1:0-25905 GCA_001703475.1 Hydroides elegans
TAGATTATGCATAAAATAATATTAATTATAAGTTCATACACACATGTAAAGGTAAACATAAACAAATTAATATCGTCGTTAACGATACATAGTTCAAAATGTGCCAAAGTGCCACTTGTATGTCAATTTGATTGCTTTTCTATAACCATGGAAGCGGTATTGTAGTCATATGGCAATTGCTTTATCGTATCGTTATCGTTATCAATAAGATATTAAAATGCAAACAAGTAATTAAATCAAACACATTATCCATATCAAAAGTATCTAGTATGTATAGTATAAATAGAAAACAAAATACAGGCAAAAATACCCTGTAGTATTTGCCAAAAATACAGTCATGAAATATTAATGACAAGCATAAGATACAAAGCAGGGTGCAGAAAAGTAAATTTGTAGTTTTGTTGCTTTGATGTCTTATTAGTGTTAATGAAGGCGTTATTTGCTCAAACGTAAAATATTTGAAATTGCTATTCACTCATGATGAAATTTAACCACTGTAAATTGCCTACAGTGGGTTGGATTTCTTATTCACACATCGGTGCATGTCACATTGAACCCGGTCTATCTTATTTGAAGTTATTTGACCGATAAATTTAAAACGGTATAATGTGACTAAGAAAGATCCAGATTTTATGCTTTGAAAGAGGCGTGTTTTTACAATCTTAATTGCTTGTGTGCGGCAAATAATCAGTAATGTTGTCATGGAGCATGCTATCACGTGTTTTTGAATCAAACCGGAAAATAAAAATACCAATGGTACTAAACGTTTATATAATTGAGACATAGTTAGAGAAGGGGGGCAGGAAAAAAACAGAATATGTACCGTCGTCTATTAACTACTTCCATTCCTGAAACCGGAAAGTCGATTTCATTATAAACGAAATCTTTTTACCCAACAATATCAGCAATCCAAAATTATTAAATGCCGAATCGTATCCAACGTTATAATTTATATCGATACAAACGGTTGTCAATACGCTTCATAGTACCGCTGATATTTCTTTAGAATTGTAATTTATTCATGTGAACTATCAATGCGTCAAAGAAATGATCGAATGCATATGTTATATAAATAACAACTCCAAAAAATACAACATCTTTCTAGTGTCTGGCTGTGCTGTTAGCAGCAATGCGATACAAAAACGGAGAAAACCTCTGTTTGATTATACGTATCATATCATAGAATAAATTGCCATGACCCATTACGCACTATAGATTCTTCATGGGCGACCCGGTTTTTTGTCGGTTCATCCCCCGGAATGTATGTTGCACATTATCATGTATTGTTCATTATTGTTTGGTGTCAAACAGGGGGAGAGTGCGGTTGAATTGCAAATTCGATGCTAAAGTTTCATCCCCGTTACACCCCGTTTTTATTTAGTATTAATGTAAACATCTATAGATAATGCATAAAAATATAATTATTAGTTCATAACCTCATATAAAGGTAAACATAAACAAATTAATAGCTTCGTTGCCGATACATAGTTCCACATTTGTCAAAGTGCCACATTTATGTAAATTTGATTGCTTTTCTATAACAATGGAAGCGTCTTTGTAGTCATGGCATTTGCTTTATCGCTATTGTTATCAATAAGATATAACAATGCAGAAAATGTAATAAAATCAAACACATTATCCATATCAACATGTTAGAGATAGTTGCGCCACCATAAGGCCATCCAGCGAACTACGATTAATCAATTGGTTAGACTATACTCCCGAACATTTGCAACCATTATCTTGAAATATATATAATTTAGCTGTTTTAGCTTTTCGCAATTCCTGTCTAAATAATGCTTGCTGTAATACATGTTTTAGAGTTGCAAATCATATGTTATTATAGTGATACTAGTTAAGGCATAATAAGATGGTTTAATAAACAATCTTTGATTAATGTTTAATGATAAAGCTAATTACCCAGTTTGATGTTAAACGTTATTTATTTTTTATCTTTTTCTGTATTCTTGATTTTTTGAAAATTGCATGCCTGATGTACAAGATAATATTACAATGTGATAATAAAAATGTCGAGTTTTGATTTAAAATGTTGTATGCTTTTGTTTATACGACAAATGACTTATGATTATCTGCTTAAATAAATTCAACCATTTAAAAACAAATCATAAAACACATTATAACAAACCAGGGAAATGTTAAATATGAAGTTTAATGTGACAATATTATTAGTCAACAAACTTTTAATGATTCGACATGGAAATGTACATCAATTTGTTCCACATGAACAAAAAGTGATAATCTTCCAGATTCAGAATCCGGAAAGCGTATGAAGCGGGTCCAGTATTTGAGAACGAGGTCTATGCCAATAAAGAGCCCAGTCGAAAGAATAGATTCACATTGTGTCCTAATGCCATGGGTTACAGTTGAAATATATCTTTCTCTCCCTGGCTGTCATTAGTGTTATTTATCTTATGATTTTCAAAGCGATTGACACTTGTTTAAAAGCACACTCGTTAAAAGTCGGTGTTGCCTAATTTCGGAGAAGTCAAATTACCAGCAACGATGAATATCTGGATTATTTTTGCCTTAAATGTAATCTTTCTAGTCTATCAAATATGTGCAATTGAAATTAATGGTAAAAATTACAAATCAGTAAAAGGAATCAAGGCAAATTTGAATATCACTAGGGTGACAAAGGCCCGCTCGGTAGTGCAATGTGCTAGTCAGTGCAGCAATGAAGGTTGCGCGCGCGCAAACTTTCATGGGTCAACCTGCGAATTTCTGGATTTCATTCCTGGAAGGGGAGAGATCGAACTTGTTGAGGAACGAGATTCGAAGTACATCTGTAAGTTTTTCTTTTGGATATCATGGTAATTAAGTACATAATTGTGATATTTAAATAGATAGTTAAGACTTGTTTGCTAAACTTATTAAATGGTGCGAGAAAGCAGAATTTTGCAGTATATTTATAGTATATCAGGAATATTATCTGGTATGATGATTCGAGTAAATTTAGCACCTATATGTACCCCTAGTATAATGAGAAATATGCCTAGATTTGTTATTTCTATTTTAGATTTAGGGTTCCATGTCACAATGTTTGTTGGTTTTAATAAAAATGGTTTATTACTATATTAGCTATTTCAGAGTAAATAAAGGCATATAAGCTTAACCTTAAGGCCCAATGATAAAAACGTGAAACGGCATCCAATGATTTATCAATATTTAAAGTTTGTTTGTAAATATAATGACGCATGATTTTGTCCGATCAAACGTTGTATATTTGATAAACAATTAACATAAACCCTTTTAAACCAGATTCTGAATCTTGCAACACATTGGAATGTCAAAATGGAGGAATTTGTGCGTCGACCGAATCAGGAATCCAATGCGAGTGCCCTTCTGGGTATGCCGGTGTCTTGTGTGAGACGGGTAATATATCTAAAATTGCATTTTAATGATCTTATCGGACTGGCTTAATTTACTTTTATTGTAACCGATACATTAATGTGACGTGATAATACTGTTATTATAAACATCATGGTGAATAAAATGTAGACAAAACTGAGAGGGTCGACAAAGTTATATAAACTTTTTTTATTTCATAAATGTTTAACATTAAGACATTGTAAAAATAACATATAGTTATGAGAGGAACCGATTTCAATGAACATCTTCAAATATCAGGATTGTTTTTTTTTACATTCTGTCAGAATGCACTTTGGTGCACAATGGAAAGTGCTTTGTAGCAGTGCTGGAAAGGCTCTCTTGGTATGACGCACGTGACAACTGCATTGAGCGAGGGGGAAGACTGGCCGAGGTTTGCGATCCTGACCTGAACGATTTGCTGTTGGAGGTGTCATCCAATCAGGGTAAGTTATGAACAAAAACCTGTATAAACATGTAAACGTGTGTTGAAACTCCGCATGCACGCATGAAGCACTTCTTGAGAAGTATGAAAATAATATCACATATATATTTAAATAAGGACGTTTCCGTTTCATAAATTACTTTTACTTAGAAAATCGTATCGTTATGGGAATAAAAAGTCGAAATGAATTTTATTTGTTTCTGCAAGGTGACATCGCGTTTTGGCTTGGTGGATCTGATGAACAAAATGAAGGTCAATGGGAATGGGTAACCGGAAGCTGCAACTGGGAGTGGACGGATTGGGGTCCTGAGTTCCTAAGCCGCATTAACCAGAATTGTCTTGAAATCGAATATCCAAGCCGGTGGAATGACTTAGGTTGTCATAATGAAAAGAATTTCATTTGTGAACTTTATTAAGCTGTTGTATATCTGTTGATATACTTTTGAAAAACAAATGAAAAAAGATAAATTGTTTGTTTAATTGTTAATGAAAAAAACATATTTTTGACATTTTGACAATATAGATATATATTATTTTGACATTTATCTACCACTCTAAAACACATGTTTAAAAAATGGTAAAAGCTATCCGCGTTGCTCCATAGAGAAGCAGTTATTCAAAGCAATCACAGGTTTCTTAGCAAATCAAGGATTTCACAATTTTGCGGCCATGCAAATAAAACATCAATTGTCCTTAAATATCAAGATAAAAACTTTGTTTTCGAAGCGAAGCCCCTTGAAACAAATAACAAATATATAAGATTTGTGCATTGTATTTAAACTTTTATTCATGCTTATGGATGGAATGACTGTATTTGCAATTTTAAAACGAACTTCAATGTCGAAATTCGATAAAATCATCCGAGGATATACACCTTATTAGATATTTTAACAAAGGTTTGTTATTTACAGTATTGTGGCAAATTTGGGGAAACCAATTGAATATTTTCTTGACAATTTGCGTGATCTACTCATTCGAGAAATTAGTTAAGATTACAATATTCTTAACAACATTAAGAGTAATGTTTGCATTTCAATAAAAGGACGTATTGTAATTGTCACGTGAACATTTAATTCAAAAGTATGGAATTTTGTTTGGTACAGTTTCTGAAAATAATATGAAAGGATCACACACATGTTTATGCAAATGAAAAAAATAAGTACATATTTTTGTATTTTAATGTATAAAGTTGATAAAGTCTACGCTATTAAACGTGAAAGTATGTTATTAGCCTTGAATTAGAATAACATAAAAGGGGACTAAATAAACCTTGCTATTTCACATGAATTGAATTAAACTTAAGGATATGTAAATGAATATAAAGCGCAAGATCATGATATTGAGAGTATTGTGGCCAATTTTGGGGAAACTAATTAAATATTTTCGTGACCATTTGCGTGAAGAAAGATCTACCCATTCGAGAAATAAGTTAAAATTACCATATTCTTAACAACATAAAGACTAATATTTGCATTTCAATAAAAAGTAGTATTGTAATTGTGACGTCAAAATTTAATTAGAAGTATGGAATTTTGTTTGGTAACATTACTGAAAAGAATATGAAAGGATCATACACATGTTAATGTAAATGGAATAAATTCGTACATATTTTTGTATTTTAAATTGTAAAATTAATAAAGCCTACTCTATTAAAAATGAAAGCATGTATTTGGACTTGAATTAGAACATAATGAAAAGGGACTGAATTAAGCTTGATATTTTACATAAATTGAATTAAACTTAAGGATGTGGAAAGGAATATAAGGCACAAAATCATTATGTTGTTAATTAATTTTATGAGTTGTTGATCAATCAGGAATGGATGGAATCGACGAAATGCAAAGTTTAATGCAGCTGTTCAGAGTAATTAACGACATGAATAAGTGTAAATATAATGTATCCAAAGGAGCAAAGACAATCGAAAGTGTCCATAAAAATACGACCAAACTGAAAGAATACGTCCAGTTACTCATCACGTGATGTCGGACGTACTCTTATATCTACAAAAACCGACAGTTAAGTTTCAAAAATACTATCCAAAAAGGTAAAGAAATTATGTTTCGAAGATAGCGGCTTTGCGCAACGTTACGCAAATTAAGGTCACGCCTCAAACTCTGAAATGTGTTCATAAAATGCTAAATTCCGTGTAATAAAAGGAAAAAAACCCTTAATAACCTAATTAAAATGGTTATTGGCCCTCGGGATGGATAAAAGTACTGCCTGCGCCTTTCGGGTTTGGTCATTACTTTTTCCGATCCCTCGGGCCAATAACCATGTTGATTAGGACCCTTCGGTTTTTATTATCTGCAATCTTTTCGTTTACGTTTTCGTTTCGTTTTCGTTTTTCGTTTTGCAGATATTGCAATCAACCGATAAAATTCAATTTGTTCCCGTGCATCGATTTTCTATATATATCAAATCATAACACACCTTTATATATAAACATTAATATAAAAGAGCTATCGAACGTGGAACATAGGCTATTTTGATAACGATTTCATAAATAATATAGAAGATATTTAACTTTTAAGACACCCACCCCTAAATTTAAATGTCATTTTTCTTCGCCTTGCTGAAACCACTGAGTGGAATTCTTGGCCCCTAATTGGCTCATTTACAGGGGTGTGTCACTTATACTGCACACGTCATTGACGTCACCAATCAAGACTCGCTATATAAAAGCACTGTGACACATAATCGATACTCGCCCAGTCCAGTACCTCACTTCGCTTTGCAGCAAATTATTGTAACTTTATGTTTAAATCAAATATGACATCTATATTGTGACTCAATAATTTGATAAGGCCAAAACAAAGTAGCTATGTATATTCTGTCTTTATATAAACCTTTTTTGATCAAATCAAAGATTGAACATTAAAAGGGATCTTATTCCATTAGTTATCGAGAAAAACTAATTGAAATTATGAAATATAATATTCAAATATAGGAAAGAAACAGATTGCAGATAATTGTGCTTTTTTAGAAGCACACCATCTATCTAGTTCCTATTCTATACAATTCATGTAATGAAAAATAAACGGTATATATAACCTACTGAAATATAATAAGGGTGTATTTTTTGGGGTGATAACTTCTAAAATAGTGTTCTCGATATTTCATTTTTGTCAGTATCTATCCTATGAACACCTATCACATATATATCTATTTTGAAATACATATATAGTTATTTTTTATTATTGTCTTGCATTTAAACGAAAGAGGTTTGCAATATTTGAGATGTTGACACATCACTGAACCTCACTTAGATTTATTTGTCAGTTCTGCTCGGGCACATATTTATAATTAACAATTTAAATAATTTAAAATGTTTATTGTGGGTATCTTTTAAAATGTAAACGATATCTATTTATATCTTAAAAACAATTATTCTTTATCAACAATGCAGATCAGGCCCATTGAAATAGCTATTAAAGACAAAGCGTGTTTTGTTCAATGCTTGGCATATTTCATTATAAAATGTCATTGTCTATATTCAATTTATAGTGTATTTATGGCATATTGTTATAAGACCTTAACAATCATTAATATTTATTTCTGTAGTATCAGATTTAAAAGAAAAACAGTTTATGCATATTTATTAACTTTTATTGGTCCACACAATTGATAATATCAACAATATAAAGCATTGATTAACATTGATGTTTCATAAATTTATAGTCTACTATACTTTAACAAGTATTAATTTATGTTAACGAAAGTATTCCCAATCAACCGAGTTTGATATCGAATAAATTCATACGAACAAATGCGTATGCGTTCGCCAAAATATATTATTTTTCTTAAAGTTCACAAATCGAGAATCGTCGGATATCGCAATTCTGGTCATCCCAATGGAAGCCAGGACTTATTTTTAGACAATCCTCGTGGTCCCTGTTTTCAAACGAGTCAGGAAAGTCGGTAAAGTCCCAGTTGCAGCTCCCGGTCACCCACTCCCATTCACCCTCATTCTGAGCATCAGTGCCACCAAGCCAAAATTCGTAATGTTGAGCTAATAAAATGTAGAAAACTAAATTGACATATGTATTTTGAATATAAATTCTGATATAAACCAGACCGATACAACCAAATCGGTATAAATTTGTCTTGACTTATTTTACGCTATGGTATTCATCAATCATAGTTGCTCAATTTATATAAGTGTGATATCAAAACAACATCATCTATGATCGTTTTATACCAAAAGCCATGTTAATCACAAATATGAATGTATTTAATGTATTTGACCATAACTCAGTAAAACTTGTTTTACTTTGTTCGATGTGAAATATATAAATGATTACACATACCCCATTGCTGCATCACTTGCAGTATCCTGTCATTAAGACCAGACCCACAAATCTCCGCCAGTCTTCCTCCCCGTTCAATGCAATTGTCGCGTGCGTCATACCACGTCAGACCTATCGTCACTACTGCATAGCACGTTCCATTGTACACCAAATTACATTCTGTCCATATGAAAAATATAAAAGTAAATGTTAATACATGATCTGTAACATATGTTTGCTTTTATGGTTTACATGCGTTTGTATTAAAGAGCTCAACATTTTTTATTTCTATTTTTGGTCATTAGAATTAACTTTAAATGGATTATTGACAATACTTATATTAATTGGTTATGCATCAATTAAATGTTTACAGTCCTGATTTAACCATCACGTTTGGAGAATATTGCCTGTTTCGCACATTGCACGGGCATACCTAAGAGGGCTGATAATTGCTTTTTACATAAAACATTGTTACAAAAAAAATCGAAATATCAAAAGCTACATTTGAGAAAGGCTACCTGTTTCGCACATTGCACCGGCGTACCCAGGAGAACACTCGTTTAGCATTCATGATAATTAATTTACATAACAAATCGTTACCAATAATAATAATAAAATCGAACTATCACGAAATATATTTGATAAAGACTACCTGTATTGCACATTGCACCTGTAAACCCAGGAGGGCACTCGTTTATAATTCCTGATAATTGGTTTGGATAACAAATCGTTACCAAAAAATAAATAAAGAAATAAAATTAAACTATCAAAAAAACATTTGATAAAGACTACCTGTATCGCACATTGCACCGGTAAACCCAGGAGGACACTCGTTTAGAATTCCTGATAATTGGTTTAGATAACAAATCGTTACCAAAAAATAAATAAAGAAATAAAATCGAACTATCCAAAAAATATTTGATAAAGACTACCGGTTTCGCATATTGCACCGGCGTACCCAGAACACTCGTTTAGCATTCCTGATAATTAATTTACCTAACAAATCGTTACCAAAAAATAAATAAAGAAATAAAATCGAAATATCAAAAACTACATTTGAGAAAGGCTACCTGTTTCGCACATTGCACCGGCGTACCCAGGAGAGCACTCGTTTGGCATTCCTGATAATTGGGTCATATAACAAATCGTTACCAAAAATAAATAAATAAAGAAAATCGAACTATCACAAAATATATTTGATAAAGATTACCTGTATCGCACATTGCACCGGCGTACCCAGGAGGGCACTCGCTTAGCATTCCTGATTCATTCGACACGCACCTTCCGCCGTTTTGGCAATCTAATGTGCATGATTCTAAATCTACAAAACATAGGTTTATGTAAATATTTGGTAATCAATGAAGCGCTTGGCAAGTCGAACATGATTATATGGATGTATCTTCATTATCAACATTTTTTGTGTTTTTGACCTAACACGTTCTGTCTGTAATTTTATTTCATAAACAATGTTTTTACTGTAAATTGCACTTGAAACACTTTAACTATTAAAGAAAACAGTTTTGGAAATTGTAAAGCCTTGCTATTTGAAATTGCAACCAAAAAAATAACAATTGCATAGTGAAGACACATTTGTTATATTGAAAAGAGTATTTGTCAAATATATGCAACTAATAATACCACCTTGCAATACATAATATGACCATCGCCAATTTTTATTTTTTTTCTCCAAAATGTAATTTAAGGAAAACATACGTTTATACACGACTTAAATGTAAAAAAAATCAAAATACGATTCAAACTTATAAATATATATTCTAATGAACTACTTACAGATATATTTCGAATGTTGTTCCTCAACAAGTTGGATCCCTTTACTTCCAGGAACAAAATAAAAAAAAATCGCAGGTTGAATCATGAAAGTTTACACGCGCACAACCTTCAGCATTACTGCAATGAGTAGCACATTGTACTACAGAACAGGCTTTCATCACTCTAGTGACATTCAAATTTGCTTTAATTACTTTTACTGATTTGTAATTATCACCAATAATTTCAATTGCAATTATTTGATAGAATACGTTTAAACCAAACAATATGTGGATATTCATGGTTATATGTAAACATAAGGCTAGTGTGGGAATGTAAATATTATTTCACAAATTATATTCCCACTGTTTCTTGCCTGAACCCTTGGTCCTTACTTATCTCGTGTCGTCCTTAATCCGATCCATAAAACGTGCATATTCCATTGTGCACTAATCAATCAATTGCGATTTTGCACTGTCTAATTGATCCCTTCGTCGTCTAATCGTCTCTAGTCTCTTATAACGAAATCCTCACTTTTGCTATACAGTATATTCAAATAAGTAATACTATTAATTTTATAGTCTTTTGCTATAGTATGTCCTTTGTGGTGCAATGACGGTCAATTCATTTGTTTAGAGAAAGTCCCTTACCTATAACTCCGTACGGGTTTCGCTATAAGCCAATTCAGGAGGTAAATTAGTTCGGCATAAGAAAAGTAAATTTAATAAATTAAATATGAGTATGTCTTAATGTATAAGAAACTATAATAAGTTATTCAACCAAATTACATATTAAACATATACGAAAAAACAACAAACTTCCATAATTGATTTTGATTGAGAAACTATCATAAATGAACACAATTTAATCCATATTTCGATCCGTTACCGTTACCCGCTCTTCCGAGTATTTTTACACGTGGAATTGTGTAAATGCACATTTCCACAAGTGGTGAAGATTTCCAAGATCTATATGACTTACCTACCTACCTGCCTGATCCGCAACTGCTCCCTGCTCAACATCAAGGATGCCATCTCGCGTTCGTGGAGGCCGGTGTCGTCTCACAGCTGCTGCATAACCGTCCGTCTTCCTCGCCCTCGCTTGCCGTGATTAGGGGTCCACAATACTAGATTGGATGCAGCTTCTTCTGGATGCCTATAGCAATGACTTATACCAATATAATAAGTTCATTTTTAATGTTATTATATGTAAATTTCAAGGGAAAAACAATGTGGCAATCATTTCAAAGCACGATGTAAAACAGCTAAAAAAATCATGCATAAATTGCCCAAAACATGCGTGGTTAATCCTATGCAAACAAAAAAGGGGTTAAAGAATTTGAGGCATCAGAGGTGACTAAAACAAACTAAAAGGGCAGTTTTATAGTCAGAATAAACAGCCGTGTAGAGCGGACGTACTCAAGCCTTTTGCACACGTGAGATATGACCAGTAAACTTACAAAATCACAATAGTGGCACAGCTAGAATATTCACTTCAAAATGAAGGGAAACACGCGCAAATTCCACATGAGAATTGATATTTATACTTTAGTTTAAACGTTAGCTAATATTACTGCCATTTTATTTCAAAACTGTATGGCATAACATGGCCCAGTTTTAAGATATACGTGTTGTAAAGGTCATGAAATACCAGATAAACTGCTGGATACGCTTGCTTAGAAGCGACTGTTAGTAATAGAAATAACCCTTTCAAACAGCTTCCTATAATATTTAACTGATTTCATTCATATTAAGGCACATAGCTTGTATAACGAATATGGTTATTCAAACTAAACAATAGTATCTACAATGCTTTAATTTGGTCGTTACGTGGTCGCTTTGTTTTTTGTGTGCATTAGTTATCATGAATATCGCTAAACATGCTTGATGAATAAGTTTGACCTATGTGACCTGCTTAATGTCTGACTCATTTTAAAAACGAGAAAAAAAACACTTTACGTAGTACAAGTGAGAGCCAGGAAAAAACTGACACAAATGAATCATTCAGAGTTGTAAGGCATGTAATGAAGAAACAATGCGCCCTTGATTACTAAGGCATGTTGCTAGCACAAAACTATTTTCTCATGATTTCTCGACAACATATAAGACATTATTTAATATATGATAAACACAATATAAACATCATGAGTGATCAACTCGATTCTTTTAGAGACGAAATAATTTTAGTTTAAATATATTAATTTTGTGACTGTTCCCCCTGAAGATGCAGAACGATTGGTTTCGCTTTAATATTTTAAAAATGTGATTAATCGAATCTGTCGTCTTGAATATTTGTCCTCAAGAGTAATTGGGCAAAAATGCGACCTTCACACATAGACCTTTTAATGACATGAATAAATGTTAGTGTGTGAGTGAACGCTGAAAACTATTTTATACATATAATCTGCAGTGTAGCAGACATGAGTCATAACTACTGCATTAACATACTAAACAATCAATATCATTAGATATTAACGAATAGGAAAGTTTATTATTATCGGTTCAAACAGCACCGTAATGGACGTATTGATAAACTAAAAAATGTGTTTTTAAGGTTTACAAGGTGTTCTAAAAAGTAGTTTTAGAATCTCGATATAAATGACCATTTCGATACCTACTACATTTTTATATATCTTTATTGAAAAAAAATCATTTATAAAAAAATATATTATTAACGATGTTCTAGTGATTTCATTTGTATGTTTTTCTTCAATTTTTTTTTCACTCAAAATTTAAGTTAAAGCCCTGAAATAGCTTTTCCACAAAATTTAACCAAACGTTGTCAATTTTACAAATTTAGTTCTAAATTTCAAAAGTGTCGAATCGTCAGATGATATAATTAAAATTCACAGATAGAGCTCCTTGTCCAAATGCATGAACAGTCATTCCATCCATAAACAAAGCTCATACAAAGACAATTCCGATCAGTGCGACCATCATATGCTGCTCCCCAATTCGTCCACTCCCAGTTGCAGCTTCCGGTCACCCACTTCCATTGGCCTTCATTTTCTTCATCAGAACCGCCCAGCCAAATATAGACATATTGCAAACCTTTTATAAAATGTTAAAATAATAATGATTGAATTGATATGTGCATAATTGAAAAACAATGTATGAAGTGATCAAACGTGTGATTTTAGTATTCTTATAGTAAGTTGCTACTAACTACTAACCTTTTTTTTATAAATATAGATTACGTAAAGGATAACATACAAGGTCAGTCCATTAGTTAAAATAGTGAGCAGTTCCGAGGCGAATTCAGGGCACCTGTACACTCTTCTAGTTAAGGGAGCTGACATAGTACTTTTGTTAACCTGGTTTACTTTCGATTACTAAAAATAAAGGATCATAAAAACAAAGGGACTGTTAACTAAAAACGTTTATTAGCCTACCCATGTCTTCCAAGACCTGCAGCAACGCGTCATTAAGCCCAGACTCGCAAACCTCAGCCAGTCTTCCACCTCGCTCAATGCAGTTGTCGCGTGCGTCATACCAAGATAGGTTTTCCATCACTGCTACAACGCACTTTCCATTGAACACCAAAGTGCATGCTGTAAGAATGTAAAATTTAAACATGACATTTATACATATTTGGTAAAACATGTTCATCTCAAAACTACACGTCAACCATTTATGGCTTAAATAAGTTTGTGGCACTGTTTTGCAACACTTAGTTCTGGCAACATTTTATTCACCATGATGTTTTTTTTAATATTCATGTCACATCAATGTATCGGTTTCAATGAAAATGTATAAACACATCCAATTAGATCATGAAAATGCAATTCACAAACAATTACCTGTCTCACACAAGTCACCGGCATACCCAGGAGAACAAATACATCGAAATCCAGATTCCGTAGACACACACACTCCACCATTCCGGCATTCCATCGTGTTGCAAGCTTCTAAATCTGGTAAAATAGTGTTCAATTTAAATTTTAAAACGGACAATGTCGCTTGGGCTGGTATAATTGTTTTCAATATATATTTAAAAACAAACAATGTTTGCATTTTTGCATTCGTTACATTGTAACAATATTTGAAATTTCAATAAATGTTCACGGTTGAAGTGCATCGTCCGCCATTTTGGCATTCCAGTGTGTTGCAAGAATCTGTATCTAGTGAAACATGTAAAGTTACTTAATTAGGCAAGCATATAGCTATAGATCACAGATACGTTATATAGGGGTTATATGACTATATATATATTATATAGACTCATATATATATTAATCACGTTTATAAATACTTATTTAATATACATATTTTATATCTAAAAATAAATATTTCAGTATTACCTTTCAAGAAAGATATTTATTTTGAGAACCTAACAAATTATAAGAAACATATACAGAAATGTTGTAAAATTGTGGATGGTAGAGATACTTTTTAAAAAGTTATTTAGAAGCTAATCTTTTATACGATATCAATGAAAAATGTAGAGTGAAAGCTATTTCTAAAATTGTTCGGAATGCAATGATATTTGCTATATAAAACTTACAGATGTACTTGGAATCTTGTTTCTCGACAAGCTCAATTTCTCCTTCACCAGGAACAAAATCCAGGAATTCACAAGTTGAATTGCGATAGTTTGCACGTGTGCAACCTTCAGATTTGCTACAATGACAAGCACATTGTACTACAGAACGTGCCCTGACCACCTTAGTGATATTTAAGTGGGCTTTGATTCCTTTTACTGATTCATAGCTTTTACCATCAATTTCAATTGCTTTGAGACGATACATTAGGCTCAGACCGATAAAGATAAATAGATGCATTGTTTTCAATGTTTATACTCAGATTACTAAAAAGAACTGTTATACAGTATCAATCCCGATGTTTAACTTGTATGTTCTGCTTTCTGCCTGGTTCTTTTAAAAACAGGGAATAAATATGTTTTGTACGAGAGACAGCTGTAGAGAGCTGGCGGTGAGAGTTTCTCAACAGTGACGCGTGCGATGTAGGAACAATAGGCACATCATAACTCATGTTTGAACATGTGTCCCGCAAAAAAAAAAATTGTGCGACGTTCAAAGCTTTATTATCATAACATTGCAAAATATATAGTACAATTATGTTGCATATGATAAACAAGTCCAAAGATGTGATTTATAAGAAAAATCACGAACTAATATTCAACTTTGTTATCATTTGATATAAACATTATTTTAAACATTGATTTGTGTCAGACTTAAAACACTGACTTAACGTTGTAAGCAATCTTATATATTTGATCACATCAGATCAGATCACGCTCTAATGAAAACATTAATTTGCAAAATTCCATATACTGTCATAATATACCAGATAACAATTATAATTGCATCAGCGTTTTTAGTGTAATTATATAAGCATCATTATGCTATCACAACGTCTAATCACATCAAACAAACATTCAAATAAAGTCAGACAAATATCCCATCACAGTTTATAGTTTACTCGTATGGGAAATCAAAAATGGTATTGTGTATGGATTTGACATCTGACTTATCTTTTATTATCATCGGAAAGCCTAGTAAATTATTCATTGTTTTGATGAATTGCAATATCATGTCAAGTATCATATCAGCACAAGCAACAATCATGTTTTTCTTGCAACCAAAAACGCATGTCTCGTTTTATATCATTTATTCATATGTAATGATAGTTCTCATGCAGATTTACGTACGTTGCTTGATGTTGCTTGCTGTTGTGTTAAAACATTTAACTCATTGATTAGCTACATAGTACAATTATTTTGTTTTAAATGCCTTTAAATTTAGTTTCGTCTTCAACATTTACAATGTAAATATTTAGCAGATGGACATCTTTAATGAAAATGCTAAAGAGAAAATTATTTAAACATCGTTTTGATCAGGTTTTAAACTCACAAATGAGGTTTTAGTCTGAGAAACAATCAAGTAGAATTATTTGGTCTAGGCAATTTCTCTTCTCTAACTCATATAACAAACAGGTGTCATATTTAATTTGTCACCAATTTTATATGTATGGATTTAAATTGAAAGGAGTGTTTGATAATAAGTACTTGTATATTCCGATCAACGAACAAGTTGTTAACAAATGAGAGTTTAACGTCAGATTGTCTTTCATAGAGTGAGGTTAACATGTAAAAATACAATCTCTTTGGGTCATATTTATCAGCCATTTAACGATTCACACAAGCATACAAGTAAGCAACATATGATGTTGATTTGTAAACTTGAATATATCTACGCGTTTGATTCTATAAAACATAAACGACAACCCATTGAGGCGGTTATTGCAAAATGACTAAAACTCTTCCTGAAACAAACCAAATACATATTTAAAGGCAAAGACTATGAACTAAAACAGTAAAATACACAAATCATGTAATCCATTCTATAAAAAACATAGTAGACATTTTATAAGAATTAGATAAATTATTAATTGTTGAAAAAAATCGCATCAAGAAAGCAAAAACCCGTTTTTCTCTAATCTATATATTATACATGCTATTCAAACAATAACAATAACAATGTGATGCCATTCCTACTGCATTGATAATGTCTAGTAATAATATCCAGACAGCAAACCGAAACATGTAACAAAACATGTGGAACAACCAAAACAATATTTGGCCAAGCAAAAACAACTATTTTGAATCAAAAGACGTGTTATTTATATTATTCTACGTCTCCCACAACGGACATATTAATTACAAAAAATATACATTAGATTTCAATAACCGAAATCGCCACATATCTTTACACAATACGATGATGTTGGTGGTTATATTGATATGCTTTGTTTTTGTTTTGATTGCTGTCAATCAGTTAAAGAGGCCTTTCGTAGGTTGTTGAAACTGCATCTTTAAGCGTTCATTGTTTCTTTCTTGGCCCTTCCTCTCCTGCATATAATTTAAAGCACATTGATCAGAGCTCTTTTCCTGTTCTGAACGTATAAGCTTGTTCATTAATCAACGATGCATTTAGACATGGACATGAACAACTTTGGTTTTCTACACCAACGCGGCAGTTGGGGCAAACAACAACAAATCGATTTTGAAGACAAAACCTGGAAATTTATACATCTTATGATGGTCCAGACGAAAAATAGACATTGTTAAAGTGTTAAACGTTTAACCATATGTTTACAAGATCCGCTTGCTTAAACAATCTATCAGATTTACTTAAATATAGATGCCCGATTGACGTAGCACTACCATCCCTAATTTACCTAGTACTATTTGATTATTATTTAATCATAAGATGTTTCGATAATATTTAAAGGCATAGATGATATGATTTACAAAATTAAACATGTTAACTTAATTTCATATATTCTAATGACTCTGTTATATAAAATGTTTATATAAAAAGACAAGGCATAATGTAATTTAAACGTGTATTTTTAGCTGAACAAAAATCAAACAATTTTCCTATGATTAAAAAAAATATTTGTCATTCATCTAGGGTCATTAGTTTTTAATTCAAATTAAGTTCATCACACGTAGCACATCGAAAATATAATTAATTGGATCAAAAGGCATAATACTCGAATTGACATAGGTCTAAAGTTGAACAAATATATGCTCTCACATCACAGTGTAGTTTTACGTGTAACAATGAATGGATGTCCAGGCCATAATCAAGATACAAATATAAGTAGTCAAATTTTCCATTGAATAATTCATTGTTTGTTCTAGGTTCGCAGCATCCTATCATTTTACAGGTACCACAAGTTACAAATATGTTTCAATAGCTTAAATGGCACTAGGAAATGCTACTAAACCATGCCACGGCTTAAAGTAAAAATTGATAACTTTTTTTTATTATTGTAATTGACGTTGAAAAGTGGTCTATTAAGTAAATAAAGGGAATTTTTCTTTGTTGCAAATAATGAGAATAGTGAGGGATGTGTTGAACTTGGCGTACCTTTGGGAAAATTTTAAAAGACTTAGAAAAAAATGCGAATCGTTAGATTGTCATCCATTGCCAAAATAACATGAATGCGGTCCCTTTGGTTCCTTGTCAATTAAACTGAGAGGCGTGTCTGTATCCTTTTAGACTTGAAGAGATGTATGCAAAGTGAATTGAATATTTCATACATTTTTTTTCGATAAAGCAGAGGCAAGAAATTTTATATACATTTCAAATAGAAACAATCATATAAATAAAACTTGCTAATCCTCACATAGTTGGCGAATAAAAAATGACTTTTACCATGGTTTATGGTTAACGGCTATTATTTTCTTTGCATTTTTTTGCATACACCCTTCAATTAGATTTTAATCATAAACAGACACATAGAATGCCCGCGAAAATAGAATCTAGACTACCAGCTGCTCAGTTTTTCTTAGAAGTATGTTTGGTCCCATAAGGAGCTATATTGTTCCCAAATATTTTTCTGCCTAGGTTCCATTAAAGTTTTCAAGCTTCTTAAAATGCAATAAATCGCTGTGAAATAAATGTGTCAATAAATACAAATGGACAACAAGGCCAGACCCTACCACGTTTCCTTGCTTGATTGAATAACCTTTTGTATAAATGTCCCAAAGATGCCGAACACTTTCACTTACTTTTTATATAACAATATACGCATATACTCAAAGGTTTCTTCAATATTTTAAAATGACAAAGCTAAACGAAACAAAAGTTGTAGATATAATTTTAATGTATAAATATTTTAAGCGCATTAACCAGCGGAAGGTATTATAGACATAATTAAGCCAGTCCTCATATCATTAAGCAGCGACGAGAGTTGTGACGATAGCGATGACTATGAATCGTCTGATACCAGTGAATAACCCTACTCTACCGGTAAAATAGACTACATTTTAATTCGGTCGTTGTCATGACCCAATTTGAATAAATGTGTTTGATCGAAATCAATAGTTGTTTTTCAATGAGAGACATTATTATGTCTCTCACCATAATAAAAAACAAACATGCGTGGTCGCACACGTGAGAAGGAGGGGCAACAATTCGGGGCCATATTAATAAATTATCATAAAATTTGGATTTTAGGCTAAGTCCAGAGGTACTTCCGGTTGCAAGTTAGAGCTAGCACCCATTCGTGTTGATTAAACTTCATCTAAAAAAATATATGTTTTGCAACATTTAAATGTTTATAAATTGTTCATTAAACTTTTCTATTTTGCTCGAAGGATTCTTTTTTAAATACATTTTAGTCATATATTTTTAGCCGTGGCATGGATTAGGATGGTAACTTTAAACCATTGAAATATGACATCCTAAAAAAACGTAAGCGTTATTTATAAAAACTGATTTTCTCATCCGATGCAGATAACAATTGGCAATTGAGATGGTAAAGTAATCATTATACATCGCTCTAGTAATTATTCTCGCAAAGAAACGTTTATTGCATGTGAGCTAGCCGTTGATTAAGGTCAACATATATGCTAATACTAAGGAAAGTAGTCGGCCGTGAAACTAGACATGGCCTTATTTACGAAACAAATGAATAATTTGTTCTAAAATATCTAGTATATATTTAAATACCTATAGGTGATACAATTTATCTAATTTATGCATATATCAATTAGTTTTACTAAAATCTCAATGTACTGGTTTAGTGCTTAATTGAAGATAGTTAGCCTACCAATAAATCTTCTTAGAGCTGTTCAAGTATGTCAACCTATACATTAACAAGCAATCATGTGATCAATATAGTAACGATACCCTACTAAGCATTGATGTTAAGCTAACAAACAATAAACTATGCTCATGATTCTCTTAGGGCAACCAGCACGCTGGATTCTAACATTCCAGCTGATACATAAGTTATTATATATTATATATAGCTATTCAACCATCTGTAGCTCTTAGCTACGCGTGATGGAATAGCACACCCATTGTATATTGTGGCAATGAAATGATTTATTTCATGTTCGGGTTTTAGAATTGGTATAAAACATAAGGATTTGTGGTATGACATCCGACTATGACATATTTTTATTCGGATGTCACTCGAAGTACGTTTGCGCTTTTACCACTTGGTAAATATTACGTAAATAAACAAGCAAAAGCATGTGATTTTGTGACAACATAAAAAAGTATAGTGAACCTATTTTAATTGCGGCGAATAGCTTATTATGTCAAAAATAAATGATCATGGTCTTTGAAAATAAAAACAATGCACAAAATAGCGTTATTATAGCGTAAAAATAGTTATTTGTAAAGAAACATTACGTAAACGTCACAAAAAATAGTACGTCACAAAAAGGGTCATGAACAAGTGGCCAAAGCAGTCACCTGCTTTCATCATGCTTACTTGATATAAACACCTGCTGAAGCGTAACGTCAACACAACGTCAGAGTGCTCCACCAAACTTACAATATTTATGATTTAATACATTGTATGATAAGTTGTCCGTAAACATCTAAATTAGATAATGTGGAAAATTGATAATAATTACTTGATAAATGTAAAACATATTTTAAGAAGATTTACATGAAATAAAAATAAAACCAACACTCGTGATTGGACTGGAAATAAAAACTTAACTCGGACCCATGAACTCATCGCACTCGCCCTAACGGGCTCGTGCGATAAGTGCATATATCCTCGTGAAGTTTTTATTTCCAGACCACCCACTCGTGTAGCTTTCTCTATATATTGTTTTTGTGCATTCATATATCATCTTAAAAAGAACTTAGAGATGAGGACCTCATTTCAACTGACCCAATATCATATTTCATGACAATTCTGTGTTATTGTTATCATGATATATCTAACAAGGTTGTTGTTAATTAATTAATGTTATATGTTGTAAAATTGATTAATTTTAACAAATAAACCAATGAATTAGTTTGAGTGTAAATGTACGTTTGTAACTATAAGAAACACCATCAATTAACATTGTCAATACTTTATTGTTTTTATTCATCTCAAAGCCAATAATTTGTTCACATAATATGGGTTTTAGATCTAAGCAATGGCCTTCTGATTATTTCGTAATAAATCTCAAATGTTTCAATTGTGTTTGCAACAAAAATAAAGATATGAAACATGGTGGAGTTCAAGTCTCAGTTCGTCGTCGGAGAATACTAATAAAATTCGCAAATATATGTTCTTCCAACGCTGCAGAATGAATCACCCCAGTGTCCTGAATGCCTAATATAAAGGCAATTGTCCCAAGTGCTGCTGTCGTAGCCAGCACCCCAGTCCGACCATTCCCAGTTGCAGCTTCCGGTCACCCATTCCCATTGACCTTCATTTCGTTCATCAGAGCCGCCCAACCAAAACAACTCATCTTCTATAATAGAAAAGAATATAGCTCAATGTAACATTAGAATTGCGCCAATCGCAATAGCAAAATGCTAATGTTGAATCAAAACCAACATTATATATTTTTTAACTGCAATGTTACATTTACATAATATATGAGTTTATTTGCAAGGTCTAGCAATAGCCAAGAATGATAGGAAAAATGTTCTTAGTTTCTTTTATATTGAATACGTTGATAGCTTACTAGCATGCATTTAATATTCAATCTGTATTTTACAAATGCGTTAAACCTACCCCATGGTTGCAGTGCCTGTAACAACCTGTCATTGAGACCAGTCTCACAAATCTCAGCCAGCCTTCCCCCTCGAGCAACGCAGTCGTCACGTGCATCAGACCAAGTGCGCCTTTCCAACACTGCTACAAAGCACTTTCCATTATACACCAAAGTGCATTCTGACAGAATGTAAAAAACAATCCTGATATTTGAAGATGTTCAGTGAAATGGGTTCTTCTCAAAACTATACGTTATTTTTACAATGTCTTGATGTAAAACATTTATGAAATAAAAAAGTTTTTATAACTGTGTCGACCCTTTTAGTTTTGTCTACATTTTATTCACCATGATGTTTTATAATAACAGTATAATCATGTCACATTTATGTATCGGTTACAATAAAAGTAAATAAAGGCAGTCCGCTAAGATCATTAAAATGACATTTTAAATATATTACCTGTCTCACACAAGACACCGGCATACCTAGAAGGACACTCACATTGAATTCCCGATTCAGTCGAAGAACACCTTCCGCCATTTTGGCATTCAAGCGTGTTGCAAGACTCTAAATCTGGTACAAAAAAGTATGGTTGTTAATTGTTGATCAACTATGCGACGCTTGGCAGATCGAATGAAATCATATGTCGTCATCTTTACAAACAAACGCGTAATACTGATAAACCATTCGATACCGTTTCAATTTATTATCCTTGGGCCTCTAAACACCTAAAGGTCTAGTTCATAAACTATGATTTAATTTATTTTTGAAATAGTTTCATAAGCAACAAACCAATTTTACTTTAACTAACGAACATTTGAAACTGCACTTTAGTTGCAATTCCATAAATATTTTCTTTTTATAATAAAACAATGTAATCATGAATTTATGTTTAAATAATTGATTTCACATATATTGTTTTCTTATCCTGGTTGATTTATAAGTGTAATATTTGGGGCACGGTGGCTTAGTGCGTATAAGCGCTAGCCAGCCAAGCAGCCATGAATCTGAGGAACGTGAACTCGAATGCCCTTACGACCCAGGATTCATGTCAAATATGCAGGCCCCTAGGGAATAATCGATCGGTCTTTGGAATGGTGTGCAATTAAATTGTAAGATGGTTGCCCAAAGAACCCAGGTGAGTTCACCGTGTGCGCCTTCAAATTGACACATTGATTGCTTACACCGATCGATAAATATACCAAAGTGTTCTTAGTATATATGTAACATTTCTTAAAATTGTAGCGCTTAGTGGCATTGCTTAATAAGCGCAATATAAATGAGCAAGTTTTTTATTATTATAATTATAACATTTTATAATCCACCCTGATTGTCAATATAATCAAACATTTGTTACATGAAACCCCAAATAAATCCCCGTAAATAGCAATAACAAATCTAGGCATATTTCTTATTATGCTAGTCAAATTTACTCGAATCATTATGTCAGATGAAATTCCTAATATTCTTTAAATATGCTGCAACATTCTGCTTTATTGCAGCATTTAATTTGTTTTGGCAAATACGTCTTTAATATATATCTAAATGTCATTTTTTATTACGTTCCAACTTATGAAAATGATATTCCAAGCGATTACTTACAGATGTACTTAGAATCCTGTTCCTCAACAAGCTCGATCACACCCCGTCCAGGCACGAAATCCAGAAATTCGCAGGTTGATCCGTGAAAGTTAGCGCGCGCACAACCTTCCGAGCTGCTACATTGAGTTGCACATTCCTCTACAAAGCGGGCCTCAAACACCCTAGTGACATTTAGATTTGCTTTAATTTCATTTACTAATTTGAAATAGTTGCCTTTTATTTCTATTGCACCGATTTGATAGATCAAGTTCAAACCAAATATTATCCAGATATTCATGGTCCTTGGTATATTTTAACTCCGAAAATAGACTATATCAACTTAAATAAATGTGATTTTAAACATATTTTACGAGATGATTATCTTTTAAAGTCCTCGGAAGCATGCAGGGAGGGAGAGAAAGAGACATATTTCAATTTATCCAATGACATTAAGAGACACGGTGAACCAATACTTTCGACTTGGCTCTTTATTGGCATAGAACCCGTTCTCAAAAATTGGACTCGTTCCAAATATTTTCAGGATACTAGCAAAATATCTGAACGCGTGTTTTTTGTGAAAAATAATAATCAAACAAACATCTCTATTTCCCCCACCAAATATGATCCCGTGGTGAATATGAAACACCGCTTTGATATTATGTGTAATTTATAAGATTGATATATAATTGTTTAATACTTTAAAGAAAACATGCATTCACTAGACTGTATTATTGTTAAGTCTATTCATGAAAAGTTTGCTTATGTGCTGACTGTAAAGAGTGTCATATTTGACTCACAGTCAGAATACTTCCTATTTTAACCAACCAGTTAATATTTGATTTACCACTTATTACTTGTTTTTGAAAAATTATCATATTTCGTATTAAACTGATATGATGTAGTAGATGCATATGATTTGATATTCATTTATCGATAAAATCAAACAAAATATATTAGGCTAGGCATCGTATAAATATTATTATACTTAACTTTGTTATCAAAATTAAGCACTATTCTTATTTTAACATGTTAATACAAGAACGGTTAATATTATTCTGTTATTAAGTGTAGAATTTAGTATGTATGGTGTTTATTTTAATAACTAATAAGAACGTTTGATATATCACATTGTGATATTTGCTTTAACGCAATGCATGTAATAATCAAGCGAATATCGAAAACTGTTAATAATATAGATATATCAGATATCAAAGTGTTGAAATCATATGGGGTCAATTCCCTTGAGTTATTATAAGACTAAATTCTAAATTCGAAACAATAACTTAAATTGTATAACTACATCAACTAAAATACAGTTGATGTGAAACTCTAAATCATATAAGATTAATTGGTCATCATTTGATAATTCAAAGCCAAACTGATGCATTTTCCAAGAAGGGGTTCCCATGTTCGGTATAAAATTCTAATCATTTGATGAATCGTAGTCAGTTTAATAGCCTGTAGGCGGCGTAACTATCGGTAACATGTTTCGATTGATTTTGTGTTTGCTGAAAGCATAAGAATGCAATTATGTTTTTATGTTTTATTATATGATTGTTGTATTTCTGACCGATAAAATGTCAGCCCTCGTTTTCAGTAGAATATACCTGTTTGTTGATATCATCAACCTTGTAATGTATGCCATTCATATGATATGTTGAAAAGATTTCGCCTGATGAAAATTGTGGACAATTAACTTTCAACTAAATGAGTAAACATGAACAAAGATAGGGGTTGGTACATGGATATATTTCTCATAGAGGTTGCAAAACCATTGGGGGCATTCTAAATAGAGGGGAACGAGGCTGACAAATAATCATAAACTTTGTGATTGCAAGACGCTTCCCCCCACGTTTAACAATAAACAGTATGTGATGATGATAAATTTGTTTCAGCTGAACCCCGCCTGGACTTGAAACGGGTACATTACGTAAGGGGAAAACAATGTGCCACATTCATTCTGAAGAGTAGAGGGTGAACCCAAACAAAGTTGCTATATATGTATTACATTTGCATTCAATTATGTATTTAAATGCGTAAATGAATTATAATTCCTTAGTAATGTCAGTGGTGATTCGTATTGCCCACAGTTTGGTACTGATGTAAATGCTACAATGATATAGTTTGTGCATAATATATTATATAATTGTTTGTTTTGTTGGCCGTAAAATGATTTCAATGTTATATTGATCACAATAATAAATAGTTCATTCGACTGACTGATTTGAGGAATATCAAAATTACAACATTAGATAATACTTTTCCTTACCCCCTCTATTTGTCTAAATTTTATCAAATTCAGCAATATTGGTCCTTCTTTGCTAGTTTGAAACTAAAAGGCAAGTTATATGTGTAAGCCTATCGACAGCCATATTTTTTCTTAACGAGTGTGACCTTCATTTTTATTTTTTTTTAAAGAAAGAATCGTTAGTAGAAATACAAGTGGTCTAGATATGGTTTCACATGTTCGGGAGGAAAGTCAAAACATTTGATATACTGTCCAAATAAGGCTATCCCTTCTCCAGTGTTTACTATAAATGTATACAGAAAAGAATACAATTGAGCAGTTGTGATAAGCATTGAGAAGATTTTTCGAGTTTTCTTGTGTTACTCGGTACTTCAATTTGAAAAGTATACATATAGAATCGATGTGTTACTAATGCATGAATTAATACCGGTTATTTATGGGCTTAGGCGAGACAACCCGTCATCAACTTTACACGCCTAAATGCTAGATAAGGTTATTTCCTCGTAAACTAATCCACTCGCAACGAAGTCAACCATGGAGACAGTCAACACCTTGGCATTTAACAATACGAACCATGATACGAACCATAATACAAAAATATAACTGGAAATTTGTTTATTTAAACCAATTTGTTTTCAAATACGTGAAAAATTGCACAGGGTTATGGTAACAAAAATGCGGGGGGGGGGGGGTTGGTTGGGCTTGA
>LQRL01117011.1:6890-26117 GCA_001703475.1 Hydroides elegans
AATGTTTACCAAGGAGCGAAAAAAATCGGTTTACTATACATATACATGGCATTTTCGAATAATAGACAACCCATTCATAGTGAATGGTCCTTTAATGGTATAGCCATGTGAACTTTGAGGGTAATGAATAGAATTCCTTTTAGTCGGGATCAAGCCTATTTCTTGCATTTCATTTCCAGGTGATATGATTATACAAAAACGCCAGGTAGTTCGTAAATATACTTTCTTTGAAGGAAAACAACAAAAATAATATGAGTCTACCGTTGGTTTTATTACTTTATTCAATCACAATAATCATTGAGAAGAGTTTGTTCTTTTTTTCGCCACTCGGCGCTTATTAAGAGATAATAAAATAGGAATAATTCGCAACGGATTATTCTCAAAATACTTCTTGACCCGAATTAGACGAAACTAAGAGTGTATAGGTCTAAGCCCAAAAAGTGCGCGCATCAATTTTAATTCATTTTCTCTACCTCTGGAGTCATTAACAAATCTATATAGAATCCTGAGGCTTGAAATTTGTAATTGACTTTCATCTCCCCCTACGAATCGCAGCAATAGATGAAAATTTATTGCGTTTATCGTGTGATCAGCCACTTCTACAATCGCAGCGAAATTAACAAAAAAATATTGTAATTTACTTAACTTGTCGCTTGCGAATATATTCACCCTTTAATTTTTTATTTGGATTTCGTAGCGATAGCTCTACCTGACGAAACCATTAAACGTTATTTCACCGGGGCCTGTACGTGGCCAGTGATAGTTATAGGCATCGGCTTATTTTTCAAAATAAACTGTTGCTTATTCATAATAGCCACATAATACACACTTAAGCACGGGCCTTATGCATGAGTATGCTTCAGGTTTATTGGGTCTTTACGTAAGTACGCGTTAATGCATCGCTAAATTGCATTATATGCTCAGTTGACAATGTGTTCTTCGCATATCATTGATATGCATGAAGGTGCCTTGCGAATTATTGCGTATATATTAGTGATGAAAAAAAAAGTTTAAGAAATTGTGTCTTCTATGAACAAGATAATCGATTGTGATTACAATTTATTTAAAAGAATGCGTTTTCCATTTTTCTTCTTAATGAGGCAAATAAACCGTGAGACGTCAGCAAAAAGTAAAACGTTTTAAATAATATTATCAATCTAAAATGCGGGACTATTTTCCGAACATTTTTGTCGTATTTTTGTATCTATATGAGAGCTTTGATGAAAACGTGCGACTTTCCTCTCGGCAAAAGACGTTGTTTCGACATGGCGTCGAAAATACATTTTGTATATGTTTCGTATCTAATTACTTATAATAAACACAAAACCAGACTGAAAACAAAATCCACTTATAATAAAACAAGGCCTAATTAGAACACACTTATGTCCTTTTAATCATCTTCGGTATGCTATCGAAGCTCATTAGTCACGATAAATCAGAACTTATGATACCGCCATTGAATCGTTTTATCACAATCTTAATGCGTTATCTCCCCGGTGATCTCCGAGTGATTTGCATCTAATGACATGGCAAAAAAATAATAAAATGAATTGACGGCTTCAATGTAAGAATATGTTAACCGAATAAAGAACGGATCCCATTCGATCGTCTTTATTTTGTACGATATCAAATCAATGATAAGTATACGTCATTTTTCAATGGGTCATCTTTATACTGTTTTTAGTTTTTTTTTACGTTAGAAAGTCGATTTGATTTAGAAATAGTACTGTTTTATCAATACTTTTTTTTCAATACAATGGTCATGTTTTTTTATCTTTTTTTTTTTTTTGAAAAATAGTGCTTAAGGTTCCTTGTACCTACCTTCCATTGCCGTTTTGAATGAAATAATTATCACGATACATTTTTCAACTTATTCTAACACATAAGAAATGGTAACGATATCTTTGAAACAAATCAAGTGGTTAATTTCGAACTAAATGACTGACTAAATGACTAAAACAACTAACTTTTTTAACTAGTAAAATATAATATGTTAAAATAAATCGGCCCAAGAATCTATAAGCGTAGAAGTCTATGCTCACCAAATACAACGAAATGAAAAGAATAATTAAATTATTCTATTCAAGTTAAACAATCTTTATAAACATGTAATTACCTCTTGCGAGCTCATCTTTCGTTTTTCTTTTATCCCCAAATTAAATGTAATTCTTATCCATCATAATCATATATTATAATTTTTTGATTTCTCTGGAATTAATTCAAAATTATATCCAAAAACATGAATGTGGTATCCAATAAACACTTTCACTTTGTATATCACAATATTCACACAAAATATGAAAATTAATATATATCAAACAATTATCCAGACACTAAAATAAGATATCCACAAATGACCAACAAATTTCATTTATTTATCCATTTTATGGCTTACTGTCGTAAGCTATCAAATGACAGCGAGAGTGCCAATATTATATTTGTGTTGTGAAAATAAAGACGATTGTCATAGTTTGACCATATACGCCGCGCGTGGTTGCATAATTATTTCAGGTATTTTTTGTCACCGGGATCTTTCAAAAGACAGGGAGAGTGTAAACATAACTATTTTTCCTGTATGTATGATTTCGTGTTTTGATTGGGGGACGGATTTATGAAATCCCTGTATGTACAAGCACAGTGGAGTGATGTTTACTTAGGAGAGGTAGTTGTCTAGCGGTTCATTCTATATAATCTCTTCAGTCACTGGGGGTTTCTTAACAACGCCATTTAATACGCTAAATTGGTAGTTTTTCACAGTCAAGAAAGATAATCATGTACAATATTTCTAAAAACGTACGTTTTCATTCAAAGACATATAAGTCTACAATAATGTTTCGTTCGTTATTATCTTGTTGAGGGCACCAAATACTTCTTTCCAACTAATGTATAATTGCGAAAACTGCGTTTAGTTGTATGTTTTGTTTAAAAAATCACTTAATTAACAAATGACGTTAGTCGGCGCATTGCAATGAATATTTTCGATTACCATTTACGCTGACTATTCACTCAGCAAAAATCGGTATCTTTGACAGAGCTCAATGGTCGGGTCTTACGAATAAGGTTTCGTAGCCAAATCGCAAAACGGTATTCATGTCCACACTCAACGCTATATAGTATAACAATGCAATGTAGAATGCACCTTTGACATTAATCAATACGCTGTACTGCGTAAATATGACAAAACCGAAGGTGTTGTTAGGTTTCCCAAGAGTTTTTTTTTAAGATTTCGCAATGAAGACTTAATTTATATTTTTTACAATATACGAGGCGTTTTAATGGAGGTATACCTATGACAAAACAAATGCGTTGAAGAGTATCTTTAGGGTTTTGTCTTTGAAAACGACATTTTTTCATTACGTCCTTAAAATTGTATCTTTGAGAAAAATACGAGGAGTTTTAATGGGGGTATACCTATGACAAAACAAAATGCGTTGAAGAGTATCCCCAGGGTTTAGTCTTTTGAAAACCTTACCAATGGTATCTTAGACAAACACGATGATTTGTGAGGAAATATACCTCTGACAGAACCAAATGCGTTGTTGTTTACCCCAAGGGGTATTATCTTTTGAAGAACAGTACAAGACACACTGACGACTATTCACTCGATTATAAGGGGTATCTATTACACCGCGTTGTAGAGGGTACCTATGACCAAGGCAAATGCGTTGTTGTATACCCCTAGGGCAATTATCTTTTGAAGAACACTACTACACACAATGACAACTATCCACTTGACACTCGGTGCTCATTCGGACCAATCGATAGCCAATCTGGATCCAGAAGCGAACCGCAAGGGGAGAGAGATCCAGATTAAGCTTTAATTACAGAGATTAGTATTATAAACAAGGTTTATACTTTTCACATATTGTCTATATCTATATTAAGCAAGAATCCAGACGCGAATCCCAAGGGGAGAGTTCCAGATTAAGCTTTAATTACAACGATTAGTATTATAAACTAGGTTTATATATTTCATAGATTATATATTAATTGAGCAAAGATCCAGAAGCGAATCCCAAGGGGAGAGATCCAGATTAAGCTTTAATGACAAAAATTAGTTCTATAAACTATGTTTATATTTTCATATATTGTCTATATCTATATTAAGCAAGAATCCAGAAGCGCATCCCAAGGGGGAGAGATCAAGATAAAGATGTTATTACAAAGATTAGAAAAAAACACCACATGTTTGACATATTTTACTGATTATATATTTATAATTTAAGATCATAGATTATGTTTTTATATTTCAGCCATAATATATATTATATATATGAATATATTAAGCAAGATTTCAATCCTAAGGCGAGTAATCCAGATTAAGACTTTTAAGACTATTACAGAGATTAGCATAATTTATGTTAAATATGTATGTTGTATAAAAATAATAATAATTGTCGAAAATCTACCATAGCCCTTTTCATTTTTATTTAAGTTCGATGTTAAGTTTATGTCAAAGTGTATGTTCGATAAAAAAACATATTTGTCCATAATACTGGTTCATTTGGAATAAATACAACCCTGAGCTTGTTACTGAGATGTTTTATCATAATTATCAAGTATAAATAATATAAGCCTTTGTATAATATGGAAAAAAATGTTGGCGGTGAAACCTAAAAATTATATGACAGGAACCAAGATTAATCATTAATTACATGGGAACAGGGATTTTTTCATGACGGAGTCCATATTTACTTTTAATTATACAAAATTAACAGAGATTAGTTAAGATATTTGTCTGGTGAAAACAGTTATTTATTAAATCATAGGAACATAGAATAACATTAAGCTAATTTATTAGTTCACATATACGTGTATAACTAAGTTCCCATTAGGTTCACAGATGTTCACATTTTTGGTTTTACACGTTAATATAGGGAGTGATTATATTAACAAAGCGACCCACCTACGCTTGCTGTGATTTTGACTCTTTTTTTCGGAACTCATTGCGTTTAATTTGATTATCCGTGCATTCTATTAAGATGATCCACAATGATAAATAAATTATTTCATTATCATTGTGGAGCATCGTTAAATAAGGTTTTACTGCATTTCGATTTCGCAACGTCTAAGACGAGACCCCATGCAACACTACACGATATTATCTAAGAATACTGCAGAGTAGAAACATTGCAACCGGTGATTTCAAAACTTCTACTAACCGAAAGCAAAACCACAGGCCCGAATTCAACTTATATAAACAAATCCCCTACATTTTTGCAAAGTTTCCGGCCCGAACGAAAAACTACCGGCCCCGGGCCGGAGGACATGTGGTTTTGCTATTCTCTGAATACTGGCTATGTTCCTGATTTATAGCATATACATGATAACTCGTCCTCGATTCGAATATTGCTTTTCATTATCTACCGATACAATATACCTATCACTAATTCCACTTTCTATGAGCCCAGATTAATGCACTTATAGCAGATAGACCTTATCTGTTGTCATTTTGTCATTATAACGATAACAGCGCTGAAACATTAATCCACTACTTAGGAAAGATATGGTGATCGACTCATAAAATTCGTTTGTACAAGATTGTATTCAGATTAAAATCTCAATAAAACCTTTTCTCAAGCTAACTGTTGAAAAGTATTTTAATTAATTAAGGCAACGATTTATTCTGTTTTTCAGTTTTAATTATTTAGTTTCAGGCTTATTCGAATAGGGTTCGAATGTACAGTAGAACCTCGTTAATGCGATGCTCGCGGTCTCGAGGCCACACGATTACTTTGAGTAATCCGTAAATTCGGGTTATCTGTGGGATTGTAAGAGGTACATATGCACTACCGGTACAAGCCTTTGAAATCACCTCGACTTAACTAGGAATACAAATTCACCATGTTCGAGTAGTATGTTTCAATATGTCTTGTTATATGAAAAAATGCATATAAAAAACACCAAAAACAAAATGTTCAAGTTTTATTTATTATTATTTTATTTATTAAGGGTTTTATTGTTTATAAAGTTAGTCACACTACAGGATACTGGATGGCTCTGGAAGCAAAGGCACTGGCGGCTACATTAGCGGCCTAGCTTTTTGGCGTGTGAGGGGCCGAAGTGTCTATTTAAGGAGCCGAAATGAATATTTATCATAGCAAAATAGACCGAAGTTGAGGGCCCGACGTGTCTGTCTATTTTAGCAAAACGGGCCAAAGTTGTGAGGGCCGAGGTGTCCAGCCACCTATCAATATTTTTGGGAATAGTTTGAGACTCTTGAAAATCAGAACGTATCCGTAGTAGGTCGACAAAGAACATGCAAGCCTGTTAAACATATGCTGTCTATTCAAACGACACTTTACTTTTCAGGATAATAAGTCTTCCGATCATTTGATGATCATTTGATCATTCCAAAAATGCACTCATTCAAGATATAGAGAGCGGGAAACCAACGTATTTGGTCCCTAGAGAATGCGTTAATCACTTACTTGACTTTTTAATTAAACTGAAATGGTGAAAAATCACAGATTTTACTGAAATAGGTAACTCTTGATAAAATCAAATGGTTAGTGACTTAAAGCAAAATCTCGAAGGAAACACACCCGGAAAGGCATAATTCCTTATTTTTAGTAACATTTTATTGTAATTTTATAGTAACATGTTTATTTCTTGCAGTGTTCAGTCGGGTTTTCGTTTAAATTTTGCGCAAATGAAGATTTATAGGGGTTGCAGAGACTGGGTATAACAATGGATTTTTTTACAAATATTATAACAATGATATTTAGTCACTCCCATTTCCTTTGAATGCGAAAAATGGGCCAGCGGTATTTTATGGAATCGCTATGGAATTTTCTGAAAGCATTGCAAAATTCGGAGAAAATGAAGCAAATTAAGCAAAATCAGGCACCATTTAGTAAACCAACGTATTTAAAAAGGAGCGTGTTATCAACCCCTTTTTCCTTTATTACCTTTATTAGTTGCTAGTATCAAAAACATTCTACGCAATATCATACATGTCTACGACTTTATTGGATTACATATTTTCCTTCCCTATTTCATAAAAGTTAGCTAGGCGGAAATCAATACCTTTCCAAAACTAAATCAAAATATTCGACATTAAACCATATATAGCATAATCAGTGCTTTCGTTTTCGCCCTTAAATATCAGGTCGTCCTTAAAGTATACAATACAATGACACTTGCTTGATTCCTAAGCATCATCATTCGTTTGTAAAATGGCGACGTCATGCACTTTTGCGATCGATGCCAAAATCCATGTAATTACATGACAAGATGGCCAGTCGTCAGTCACTTTCAAATTTCCGGATTTTCCCTTAATTTTTCCCTGAACAAAATTTGTTACTACCCTAAACATAATAGATACTTATATTCAACCAAAGCTACATGTATAGTATGCGGGCGTAAAAGAACGAACCAAAAAAATAGGGAGATATTTTAACATGGAGGCGCCTCAGGCGCTACCGAAAATTTTCAAGGGAATCATAAATAAATAACCAGTTATATAACGAAATTCCCTGAATTTAATCTGTTTTAATATTGAGATTCCCTAATTGTTCCCTTATTTTCTTAAAAAAGGTAGGATTTTTTTTCTGAATTGAATCCGGATATGGAAATCCCTTGATTTTCCCCTGACGCTTGTCACCCTGATGCATTGAAATTTATGTTGATGGTGATACATTTTTATTTTCTTTTATATAACAGTATATGTATCGCTGGAATACATTGCAGCACTATATATGACGTAGCTATGCAAAATGATTCTGTAATATTTGTTTTTGTTTTGCCCAAAATACTGATATGAATTGAGATTTTTCTTGAACGCTTTTGGGGCAATACGATTTCAGTTAAATTATGACATCTTATACATGTCGGATGACAGCTATTAAGTTCACAAACTTCGCATAATAAAATCTATTTTCTAACCCTTCTCGTTAAACTGTTGTGTATAAGTGCTGAAATCGATGTCTCCAAAATCTGCATTGATTAACTATTCATAGTACCAGCAGTGCTTTCGTTTTCGCCTTAGATTTACGGCGGACCACTTCATACCTGAAGAAAGGCTTATTTTATAGATCGTGTATTTTATAGATCGAGTATTCTATTAACGCAATGATTCGATTTTGCGCATTTAACCGAGATCTGGAATCCGGATCTTTCTTGTTTGGATCGAGAGAGCTGGCCAGGCAGTATCATTTTTAAACAATCATAAAATTAAATCTGATTGTTATACCAGTAGGACATTCAACATGTCCGGTGAAAACTATTTAGTGTGCATAGCGATAGATTTTGGGACCACGTTTAGTGGTTACGCATTTTCTATGCGTAGCAACAAAAATGACATTATAATGAACAAGAATTGGGGCGCTGACGTAGGGTTCAGAAGCTACAAGACACCAACGTCGATTTTGTTGAAACCTGATGGAAGCACACATTCGTTTGGATTTCAAGCAGAAAATGAATTTACAGATTTGGATGAAGATGAAAGAAAGGAGGGGTACCTGCTCTTTCAGCGATTTAAAATGGAGCTTTTCTCGCATAAGGTGAGTAATATAAGATGAAAAACTCTAAAACTCGATTTATCGAAACTTTGATTACTGTACATGTATATGTTTTTAAAAGACACGGGATGAACAAGACTGTCCATGGACAGTGTGCCACACCTTGCACAGTAGCATATGGCCTAGAATAAATTCAATCGAACTTGTTAATTCGAAACAAATTTTAAGCTGATACCATCAGGATTGATGATTTCAAATTGTTACTTAGTTATTGAATTTTAAACCTTGTTTTAATATCATAAAATAACCGTAAATTCATTATTCATCAACCTTTAACCTGTTTGATTTGAAATACGCAAAATAAACCAATTTGCAATAAAAAGGCTATACGGTTGATCTTAAAATGTCAACAACATAAACTATTACCGGTATTTTCTTAATATCCATAATGGTTTTATAAAACAGAAATTGGATTCAAATATGAAGATCAGATCATCGACAGGGGAAAAGAAGCCAGCTGTGGAGATAATAGCAAAAGCCTTGGCATTTATGAAGAGCCATTGCCTGGGTGCTTTATCAAGGTCGCTTGCAAGGTAAAACCAGTCGGTATTATGATTTGAATAAACAAAATAAAACAAAGATAAAACAAATCATTGATTATAAGTATTCTTTTCTTAGTTTAGAAACATAATTAGTGATACATAATTCAACTGTGTTCAAATTAGGACTAAACCAGAAACAAATATAATAAATTCTAAACTTTGTAATTATATTTTGTTCATTGATACCAATTTTAAATTGCATATTGTTTCATGTTCAGATATAATATATCACGATCAAAATTGAAATTGTTTATGTCTAACCTTTCTTTAAGAACTTTAAAGTGTTTTAAAGTCTAAGGATCAACCTTAATGTATTTGATCTGATCAAGTGCAACACCTCACGTGCCCTGCAAATCTGATGAACGGATCAATTCAAGATGCGTTTGTTCTATAATCTGAAGACAGATATAGCATATTACAGGAATTTTATAGACACAAAGGATCAGTGTATTCCATCTTTTTATGACTATTTATGAACAGTTCATACTCCTTAAGCCGATTTTGCATTGTATTTATATAATTATAATTGACTTTGAAATCTATAAACGTTTATTATTATGTTTCAAAAGTGGAATAGCAGAGGAGTATATTCGCTGGGTCATAACTGTGCCAGCGATATGGAGTGACACAGCGAAGAAGTTTATGCGACTAGCTGCAAAGCAAGTGGGTTCCTTTTTATTAGACGACAACTATACTGGAAAGCCGAATTAAGTTTTAGCTAATTACTTTTTTATCTTGCACATGCTATCTTTTTAAATTTGCACAATTGTTGGAGAAATGTATATGTTTTTAGGGGAAAACATCTAAAACCTTGAGGTATTGCTCTAAATTGGTGCACACTTGGGTAGATTTCTAGAATCTTAGAAAATATCGTAGTTTCATTGAAAAACTGCACATACGATATTTTTTATTTGGCTTCCAATTTTGGAAAAAAATGTCTCCATATATTCCAATATACATTATTATTATGATGTTTGCACTTGAAGTTTAATTTTCGCAGATTAATGTATAATTAAACAAACTTTTATGATCTTGGTTCACGGCTTTTTAGGCTAAGTCCAATCGAAAATGCCTAATTTTCGTGGAGGTTACACCTATTCGTGCAAGGCAGAATACAATATAAAATAAATGTGTATTGCACCCTCAAATTATGAACGCATTTTGATAAACTTTAACTTGATGGGTTTACCGATTTTTCTAAAAATGAACTTTTATCCCGAAAATTAAACCGGCCGAGAATTATAATAAGAGACGTGTTTGAGTCGTAATTAGATGTTCTGCTATTTTTTGCCTTGTAAAATTAGATACTTGTCATATCAAAATATGTAAATTATTCTAATTTCAAATAAAATTACACACCCTTACCGCCCTGATTTTAAGAATTAAATTGCTCTCCATTTATGGCTTATCAAAAGGATTATTATTTAGGACAAATCAGACATAATCATCGATTTATTGCTTACCAGCTACCTATAGCATGCTCTATTAGATTCTTACCAACAATCTGGGCTCTAAAAGAAAATCCTTTAAATGCAGGCTGGTCTGGTAGAAGATATACTTTCACAAAACTTGATCATAGCCCTAGAGCCGGAAGCTGCCAGTCTTTATTGTCGAACCTTGGCGATGGACAAGTTTATGGGCATGGCAGGAGAACAAGGAGATATGGTTATGAAACCTGGCGAAAAGTATGCTATTGTGGACTGTGGAGGTTTGTTTTATGATACTTATGAATTAAATATGAATAAAATGGAAATCTACAAACCAATAAATATAATTGGATATGATAATTGGATGACAAGAGCCGAGCGTTTGACATTAGCGGTCGCACGGTCGCAAATGCGACTAACGTTTGGGCCGCGCGACTAACTTTTCAAAGTTAGTCGCGCACTCCGCGACTAACTTTTTGACATGAAGTAGAACATTTATGGTATTTTAATGCAAATATTTATCTTTTTTTTCGCTCGCGCCTTCGGCGCTCGTTTATCTGTGTATACAGTCACAGTCTTATAAATACATGTATATACTGATTTGATACTGTTTATTGGAGTGACGTTTGGGATACGAATTTATATATTCATACAATTCTGTTATTGCGTACACACATTTATCATAATATCAAAATTCTTGTTATGCGAAGGAACCAGTAAAGGCTTTTGAGGGCGGAAATGATAGAAGTTTGATGTTAGATGTTCGCTGATGAAGTATGGCGTACATTTTTAAATAAAAACATAAATCAAACACAAATAGCAATTAAGAAAGTATAAAGTAAACTATTCCCAAACTTCACAGCCCAAAAATGTCGCTCGTGCCTTCGGCGCTCGCACTTTCAATTCATAGTGCAAGTCAAAACTGATTCTCTCACTTTCATGGGCTAGTTGAAGAATTATCCGCACTTTTATGGATAGGGGCGGGATTTCCAACTGTTTCATAAATTTGCAGAAAGAGCCCTGCGACATAAATCTAGAGCAACCTGTACATTTATGATATACATTTGTACTTAAAATAGTATTGCGCGACTAACTTTTCCGCCGCGCGACTAACTTTTTAGAGTTAGTCGCTCGAGTGCGACCATCGATTTGGAGTTAATATCAAACGCTGCGAGCCTATTCTTTAAGATTGGCCAACTAATTTCAATATATGTTCTTTCTGTAACTTGTCACATAAAATGATATCACAATTAATCTCTTTCATTTGACTTTTTAGGTGGAACAATCGACATAACAGTTCATGAAGTGACAGAAGACGGCAAAGTTCGAGAGGTCAGAGGTGCTTCCGGAGGTCCATGGGGAGGTACAAACGTTGATCGCCAATTCTTTCGTCTTCTAGACGAAATCTTCGGAACCGATTTCATGAACAAACTCAAACATGATTGCCCAAATACTTGGCTCAGCATGATCGTCGATTTCGAAACAAAGAAGCGAGCGGCGAAACCGGAAAATTCAACCGGAATCAACATGAGTCTCACCATGCAATTCGTCAAGAAATTTGAGAAGTATTTCGGGGATGATATTGAGGAACAGATCAAAAAGAAAAAGCATCTAGGTGTGAAATGCTCAAACGGAATGTTGCGTATATCTGGAGACACAATGCAACAATTTCATTCCGAAATCGTACCGACAATCATGGATCATCTGGAACATATTTTCCAAGAGGCAAATGGTTCGAAAATTTCGAAAATGTTCATCGTTGGAGGATTCGGAGAATCAGCATACCTTCAAGATTTTTTTACGCGGGAATTCGGAGGAAAAGCTACGATCCTCATACCCGAAGAGGCAGGAATGTGTGTGATGAAAGGAGCCGTTCTATTTGGTCATGACACGGCATCAATCACTAGTCGAGTCGCTCGATTTCACTACGGTGTACCGGGGAGCATCAAATTTGATGCAAGAAAACACGATCCTAAGAGAAAATTCCATAAAAAGGACGAAGAACGCATTCATCTAATCAAAAACTTTGTTGTGAGGGGTCAAACGATTGTTGTAGACGAAATTGTTGAGCATACATTTTATCCTCGAAACAATGACAAAGAATCAGTAGGACTCTGGCTGATCAGCACTTTAGACGACAAAATCGACGATCCTTTCCATCCATCGGTTACCAAACTTGTAAACATCAGAGTGACAAGTCCATTTATTTCGGGCAAGGAACGAAGAGTTAAAGTATCCCTACGGTTTGGTGGAACCGATATCTTATTCAAAGCAGTGGATGTGAATACCGGAAATGTAGCACAGTCAACTGTAGAGTTTTAGTTGATGAGTGAAAAAGGAATTGACAATAGCATTGAATATGACTAATTAATTATACAAAACTTATTGTACATGATTTTTAACATGAACGAAATATAACATTACATTATATAGCATTTGCAATATCAGAAGCAGTAACATATACAAACGTTTCATTCAACTTACTTTAACCAAGTTAAGCGGAGTATATAAGATAATAAAATAAGGAAACACATAATATCTTACGTGTATTTGTCGCATTTTTTGTTGCTCATCTGAAGAAGGGCCAGACTAATAAATCCTAGACTAAAGGTTAAGCCAGTTGGCAATAAGCCAAAAGTATGAATGTAATTTGATAGAACCGAAATATTATTCAAAGCATGGTAGTCATTTATGGGATTGAATATGAACTTTACATAATTTGATGTACGACATGGCTTAAATTCGTTATAGCTTGTAGATGCATATATAGTAACCGCTTAGAGTAATTTGGTGAAACTCACATAAAAATGTTTGGTCATTAGTTCACTAACGGTTTGAAATCATTATAAAAGGCTGCTTTGAGAACTGTACAAAATAAAATCACACGAGCAAAAACAAAAAGATATTGTGTATATTTCAATACGATGATTGTACCAAATAAACAACTCAGTATATGTTGTGCTTATGTCAAATGCGAGTTAATCATTTGCGATTTGTCTCCTTTCATTCATATATTTTGAAGCTACAAAGGTTTTGGTTATACTCGATGTTAATTGAGAATGATACAATTCGACAAAAAAATAGGCATTCTTGATGATTAAATTAAGTTTAATATTTAAGTTGTATTCATTATTTGATTAAAATAACTATTTTATCCAAATCCAAATCTTAGTAATTCGCAATGTTGTGAGTGGGAGCTGATTTCAGGCCCCAAGACCGCCTTTACTTTACATTGTGAAATCGGCTCCTAACCCCACATTGTACATGGTTTAGAAAGAAATATATTTTTGCATTTAGAAGTGTAGTTGCAGCTCGATGACCTACATTAAGTCAAGTGAATATTAATATGAAAGGGCTTTTGTCTCAGCAAATGAAGGGGCTTATTTGCATAAAACTGTGATTAAAACACTATATATCCATGTGAGAAACGAGAATGGGCAAAGTTAACATATACAATTTAATATCTATATCAAGCACTCGAGAACTCGAACTCCTGTTTCCATCTGAAGCCCTTTAGTTTGTGCTTTCGATTTGACAGTGACAGTTTCAGGGAAGCATTAAGAGCTCAAAGAGAAAGTTATAATTCTATAGAAATTGCAATATTATTCATGAGCACGTTATGAGCTTTATCATAGCTTTCGTTGTTGTAAGCACAAACTTAGTGATCAATATCATTAAAATTTATCTTATATTATGATTTCTTGCGCATTTGTGACAGCCAACTATGTCATCAATATCATTAATATATAAATAGCCTTATCAGTGCTTTCGTTTTTGTAAGTACCAACTTTGTCATTAATAGATATCACGCCTCAGAGTTTTTTCCCTTCATTCACATATCACGTCATTATTTTGGATATATCTGTACAAAAAATCTGATCGCAGAACCCCGTGGTTTCCTTGTTGGGCTCAAGAACACTTGTAAGACATTATGTTTTATCTTAAACTTTTCTTATCATTTTTTATTGCTTAACTGCCTATTTCACATAAAGGAAGATCAATTCATTGGTTAAAATAGAACATTTTAATCATTTGAAAGTATCGATTACTTGTCGTTTTGTCTCTTTTTATCTCTCTTGTCTATAAGTTACTTACGTGAGCACAACTTTAAAACACAAGAATCTCGTGGTTGCGAAAAATCAATTTCATTCAATTAATTTCATCCACAGGATCCTTTAGAAGTAGCATTTTTTCCCATTTAGCATTCACGTAATCCCTGTGAATAAAAAAACAGTAGATTCTCGTTTACTTCACATGACTACCTCGACGTGACTACAAATTCCTTTTTTATGCATTGGACTTTTAAAACTTGTCCTAATGTATAACTCTACGTTCATCTCGACCTTTTCATGCTAACGGGATAGTTCTGTAAATTGATCAATAGCGGCCATGCTATTGATCGCAAGCCATTGCTAAAAGGGCGAGCTTTAAAAAATATAAATGAATACTTGCCTAAGGTAGGATTTCCAAAACAAAAAAAACGAGCGTAATTGTGGCTGTCTTGAACGGCATATGTCACTAAAATGAAAGCTTTGACCGCCTAGCGATTTTTTTATTGCAAATTTTTAAATTAAGAAACATATGTCTTAAATATCTCCTTACAATGTTTTCAGTATTTAGTTTTAGACAACACAAATATTAGTGAACAGAGAATAAGGTCCAAATTACATGAAAATCGCTACTTGGGATTTTCACTGTTTTCTTGGCGGAGCGACAGGATTAATACCCTAAATTTTCCAAGTCCCACAAGCAGTGAAAATCGCAACTTGGTATATCGCAACTTGTTATATACTTGGCAACGCTTGTTTTATGTAGCCGGGGTCTTATATTTGTACCGGTCTAGTCAATAGCTCAAATTTTGTTGTTATGGAATACGTTTTGTATAACGTATATATTTCACGCCTTAATGAATTGTAAAGACGAACATCAAGTGGTAATATATATAAGCTTAAATAGACGCATATCCTAAACCAAATGATATTATACGGCCTTAAACTATAAATAGCATTTCAGTGCTTTCGTTTTTGCATTCAGCTTTGTGCACTAATTCTTAGCATTAAAAATATATTTGTCAAAGACACAAACAGTTCTTTCATTCACAAGGGGGTTCTATTATATAATTCTGCGCCTAACGCTAGCATAGACTTATGTTTTATGATTTGTCTGCACATATAAGATTAGTCTGACAACTGAAATCTGAGTATTAAATTGACGTTTGTGAAATCGCTAGGCTATTTTATTTTTCAACATATTATCTATAGCACCCGGGAGCAAGAATATTAAGTTTTCAAAATGCCCGGTGACGATTATTTAGTTTGTATTGCGATAGATTTCGGGACTACATTCAGTGGCTATGCGTTTTCAATGCGAAGCAATAAAAATGAGATTGTTATGAATAAAAACTGGGGAGCTGATGTTGGTTTTAGAAGCTACAAGACGTCGACATCCATTTTGTTACAACCCGATGGAAATACACATTCGTTTGGATTTGAAGCGGAAAATGAATTTACAGATTTGGATGAAGATGAAAGAAAAGAGGGTTACGTGCTTTTTCAGCGATTTAAAATGGAACTGTTCTCGCATAAGGTTAGTGAAAACACATTAATTATAACTAAGAACAAGGTAAGTGACATATTTTTAGAAGCACAAATAAAGGGGTACACGGAAAGGGGGAAATCAATTTGAAAGTAAATACTAAGCGCAACGTTCATTTAAAGAAACAAATGTGGAGAATCTAACTAAATAAGAAAACTTTTTCGGAATCGAAATTCAAATCCAGTTAAACTTTGATCAATTGTTTATTCACAATGAAAAGCGCGTTTGGTTTATCTGTCAGTATAATATATATTCTATATGTTATTAAGATGTTTATACAAGTGTTTGTATATTATAAGTGATATCAGTATTGTAATAACCGTTGTTTTATATAGAAAACTAGTCTATGTTTTCTCATGTAGCGCTGGTATATATAGGCACTTTATAACAACTTAAATTAGTTTATTGATTTCTAAATCCTTTGATTTGAAAACATATAAAATGTAGAAGGAAAAATCAGTTTTTGAGTCATGATCAGTTTTTGGGTCACTCACTATTTTCAATAGGAAAAAACATGAAATATACTTTTTAACGTAACAAATGAATTCATGAACATATTGCGTTTGTTAAAAAAATGTTTATAAATGGTGTTTCTGTGACAAATAGTAAGTGACCCAAAAACTGGTTGGGGTGACTCAATAACTGATTAGCACGTCTAAGTATTTTATTTCATGGAAACAGAAACTTGATTCCAATATGAAGATCAGATCCTCGACCGGGGAACAGAAACCAGCGGTGGATATTATCGCAAAAGCGTTGGCATTTATGAAAAGTCACTGCTTGGGTGCTTTATCTAGGTCACTTGCAAGGTAATTATCTTAACGAATGTATAAAGAGACTGTATACATCCATAAATCAAGCATGCATGTGTATTGGTAAAAGGTGCATCTCGTTAAATGCAAAATACATGTATATATGTAGTTAGGGCTGTGTCGAGTCGGGTATTTTGCTACCCGAACACCCGAAGTCGATACCCAACCCGACCCGATACCCGAAACGAAGTTCTCAGAGCATGGTTTCTTTAGGGTCTCACTTTAATTTACCCAACCGAATATGAAGGAACTTTATACTCGAATTTAAGATTAAGTGAAATACCATGTCAATTTTATCTAATTGATAATTATCTCGCTGAAAACTCATTACAAAGGCTTCATATGACAGAGTCAGTTCAATATGCTTTTAAAAGTCCAATTTGATTACAAAAATCGTCTTAGTTTTTTCCCATAATGCAATATTTCGGGTATTCGAACCGAAATTTTGGTTCGGGTACCCAATACAATTATCGGGTACCCGACTACCCGAGATACCCGACACAGCCCTATATGTAAGCATATTTTCGAACTGAAAAAGTGCAGATATGGGAGATTTTAAAACTCTTCTCAATGATATTAATAATATTAACATATATTATATATATGAATATTATATTATGAATATTAACACAAATCACATATATCTAATTTATAATTCACACATATCATATTCAATGCAACTCATTATTGATCTAAAATGTGATCTTTATTCACTTTATTTCGCAAGCGGAATCGCAGAGGAGTACATTCGCTGGGTCATAACGGTGCCAGCGATTTGGAGTGACACAGCGAAGAAGTTCATGCGATTAGCAGCGAAACAGGTGAGGATTTTCGGCTTAGATATGTTGTCACTTTTTCTCCTAATTACTTGTTTAAAAACCTAACTATATATACTTATTATAACTCTTCGGACTGTAATCTACGAAACGTAGTTAAATTTTAATTGCAAATATAGACATTTCATAGTTATACATTTATAGGATTAATAGATCCTCTTTCTTTAGTGTAAAAAAACATTATTATATTTTTAGCTTTCACTTTGGTGGTTTACAAATGCATGTTTATAATATATCATACACTCAGAATCATTTATCTGTGACATCTGTTTTTCCTGCAGGCTGGAATAGTAAAGGACATACTCTCACAGAACTTGATCATAGCTCTAGAACCTGAGGCGGCCAGTATCTATTGTCGAACGTTGGCAATGGACAAATTTGTTGGAATGACCGGTGCGAAAGGTGACATGGCGATAAAAGCAGGCGAAAAGTACGCCATTGTGGACTGCGGAGGTAAATTACAGAACATAGACTCTAGATTGTTCAATAAATCTAAATTAGACTTTTTTATAAATGTATTAGGCTCCAACCTATCGCTGGGGCCTATAGACTTTGGGTGTCCGTCTGGTTGTCTGTCCGTCAACTATTTTTTGCAAACTCGAGAACCGATCGGCATAGTGACTTGATGTTGGGCTCAAATGAAAGCTTTGGACCTGTAGATGTGCTTTTTGAAATATTTGATCTCGCTCAATTAACTTCCAGTCGCGCATGCGCGAAAATATATTTTATTTATAAATGCGATATCTCGGGAACGAATAAGTCTAGATACTCGATGTGGGACTCAAATTAAAGCGCTTGCCCTGTAAATATGCCTTTTGATATTTGCGGTCGAATTCAGTCAACTTCCGGTCGCGCATGCGCGAAAATATAAATTTTACTGTTTTCGACGATATCCCGAGAACGAATAAACCAAGAGACTTGATGATGGGCTCAAATTAAAGCTCTTTGCCCTGCGATTTTCGACATAATTTGGTAAATTACCGGACGCTCATGCACGAAGTCATTTTAACAGTTTTAGATAATACACAATGCAACAAAACAAACGCTCCAGAACATATACGGGGTGCATTTTGATATACTATGTTAAGAATCAACGGACTTAATGTGAATGCGGTCCCTTATTTATTTTGAAATAATAATAATACAGAGTCTGTGAGCTGTCGAGACAAGACCAATACATCCCTCCCCCATCTTACAGTTACAAGTTAACCAGTGTGAATACTTGACCCTTACATAGTCTATTGATCATTACGCTACAATAGTGAGTATAGGGTTACCCGACACAAGGCAATAGAGTCTGTCGTGCGCAATTCCATGGGCCAGTCTAAAAGCCTCTAATAGTGTGTATGGTCGCCCTCCAGCTCGCATACCACTGTGGCTCGACGTGGCATACAATTCAAAAGACGGTTAATTTCTGCTATGCTCACACTGTCCCATGCGTCACGAATAAGTCTCCTTAGGTCCTGGAGCGTATGATGGGCCTGCTGTAGTTC
>LQRL01117033.1:13107-31238 GCA_001703475.1 Hydroides elegans
AAATCACTTTCTTTTTACACATATCCGTAAACTGATTTATATTCAAGCAGACTATATTGTTGCTACATAATTGTAAACAATTATACACAATGTATAATGAAAAACCTTGTTAACGACTTATTTCTTAAAACAATACTATGATTTTTTACTATATTTTTTAAGCCATATATATTATATGCATGTATACGTTCCAAGGATCTAAATCATAATTTGAAAATAAATAACTCACATTTGAAAACGTGATAGTGCGGTGAGAACTCTGGCATTGTGAGTTCCTGCAATCGACAATAAGATGTAAATGAGTTAATGACAGCTAGAAATGTATATGCATGAGAATATATAAAATATAAATGTCACAATCTAAAAAAAAAACATTCAAATTAACCAAGGACATTATAAATCATCGCTAGCTCAATTTAAGTTATCCCATGGAGAATTACAAGTTTAATGCGAAAGAAACCATCCAAATTAAGTGTGCCTACAAAAAGGGAAATATCAAACAGGAAAATGCCCAAAAAAAATGTAATTTTATTTTAAAAATACATTGTATGTATTCAAATACACTTCAATGAAGCATTCTTTATATTTAAAATGTGCTAGTGAAAATCAACAAAGAATTTTAAAAATATAAAATATCAAAAACGTCATTTACAAGGGGAGCGATAATAAAAATGGCACTGGATATGGAACAAATGTAAACCTTAATTTCTAAAACATCTTCAATTATTTTGCCTTTGTTTTTCGTTTATAATATAGCACATATGTATATTAATATACTGTGTAAGTATGAACTTTGAATATTATGTAGAAGTTGTAAAATATGAACTTTGAAACTTGTTCCATTTCCATATCCAGTCAAAAATACATATAGCCTCCCTTGTAGCGTTAATTACTCGATGTCTTTTCAATTCACTATGTGTACCTGTTACTGTCCTGTATATATGTTTTTCATGATGGTGCTGCAAAAAAAAAAATAATCAATACCAATGGCAATAGTATCATATTAGATATATTAGATATGTACTTAATATTTTTGAAAATCTTATCCAACAAAAACTTAACCTCGATTTATCCTAATTCAAATATTGTGACGAGTAAAGATAATTTTTAATTCAGGAAGCACTTTCACATATTCCCTTTTTAATATGATGTATACACTTGTATCAATTTAGGTTTCAATTATCCCTGCGAAAAAAAAAGGCATTTTTAAATGCAATTAAACCTTTATAAATCATTTTTTGAATTGAGACGCCAGACTCAATGCGAGAAAAAAACGCACTCATTTATTGGGAGTGTGTGATTTTGAAAAGCGTGATAACGCACAAAACGAAAAGATTTAACACTGATATAAAGTTAGCTCGGGTTAGGAAAAACTTAGTCTTAGGAAGAACTTTAAGAACTCAGACTGAGTGTTTCGCTTGCCGGGAACACGTGGAAGTACACTACCTAAGATAATTCTATATTTCGTATGTGAGGTCGATGATTCAAAGATGTTCACTCCATAGTTTTTAATGTTTTATCTTTAGAAACTTAGCCTCATCAAAATGGCAATTCCAAGGACAGACACCGATGCAAATCTGGTCGTGGGAACTTGTTCTACTCACAAATATCACCTACGTTCAAACTACGTATGTCCTAAAATGTAATTATTATGCAAACCTGTGCTGTTGAGCGTTTGAAAGCCTGTGTAAGGGTGCGAATAAGGTTCCTGTGAGCAGTTTTAGAGGATGTTAGCAAGGAGGTCGCCATTTTACCGGAAGTACCGAATGTAAACAAAAGTTATCACAATTATTTTAAGGCGGTAGACTTGAGGATCAAAGTTGCTACTTAAATAAAAGAATATTTTAAAGGAGATTTCTTTTAATTCTTCTTTGGGTAGAAAACTAAATATATATACAGATTTTAACGACATAGACCAAAGAGATTGCCAGATATTGACACCATCAACATGTGACACGTTTGAATTTTTTAGCGCTTTGCATTCCTATCTTTTCATTGTCGTTGATTTATGGAAAACAACGCACATTGGTTAAATATGCAATTGTCATACCTGACCTAACGAATATATATGTTTTTATATAGTCTTGACAAAGTCTTATTATCAAGTTGAGGAATACACGAATAGTCTACCCATGTTAATAACAAGAGTAATAAATTAAGTTATCAAATGCTACCCGAAAGCAATTACGATTAAAGATTAATCAATTATGCCAGTAAATGCTTTAGTTAGTTTGGTATTCATTAAATGATAGTCATGGTTATTACTGTAAAGTTCATGCATGATTCAGCGCAAAATACAGAGTAAAATGTCATTTTTACAACAAAAAAAAACTCGCATATCTCTGTGTAGACTTGACAGTGAGCGATTATACACGAGGGTAAATTGTAGTAAGGCTATACTTCAAAGTTTATATTTCAAGTAAGTAAACTAAGGTTTCGACGTTGTATCAGTATTATTAGATTCAAAGTATTTATATATTGAATATATGTTCATGCTCAAGCGTTATTCATGTAAATTCTTGTTGGTCTGTCTAAATATATATATCTTATGTTTAGCCCATGAATAGCTAAACTTAACCAATTACATTGAAATAGGAATGTCGGTATGTTCTTACAACAAGTTAATTCTTTAGATGGTTGTATATTGTTTTACTAGCGTTGTCCTTATATGATTGCAATGGTTATTTGAAGGCCGACGCCAGTAGCAAAACACTTCATCTTAATCAATTCAACTTAAATCTTGGGTTCCGAAGACCCTCTCTTATAAGTTTTTTTTTTTAATTTTGCCTAGTGGTACAGCGTAAGCAGCTTGTTAAATAGAGATGCATAGAAGATGCAAAGAAGTGCCTAAAGCTATTACCAGATTTCATTCTTTGTATATTAAAAGGTGCGACACATCAGTTTTGATTATAATGATTGTTATTAACGAATAAAAGCCAACAACAAGATCGGAAAACTTATAAATAAAAATAAAGGTGTAATATGTTCTATATCATTTTATTGCTAACGTACTTACCTTATTCATGCAAATGGATATGTCTTAAAACACGGTTGCGCATTTGGATAGCCTAGTACACTCATTAATTCAAGAAACATACGATCTTGGCTCTGTATTATAGCTTTATTATTATTGTTATTTAAAGTTTTTGTAATGCGTTCATTAAGCACTACCACTGAGTTCTGTAAATTATAATATTACATTCATATAAAAATGACACATCTTATCAATAAATAAATATATCCGAAATTTCACACTAGAAGTCTCTACTAAATTCATTAACTATCCAACATTCGTATGCGATTCTGAAAATATATGCCTTGAAGGCACGTTTGAAGGAATTAATACTGTTTTCATTTCTAATATCCATTGCATTCCATTGTTTAGGTTCTGATAACTGAAAATCACTATCTCTATATTTTGTTCATTATCTTTGGACGGGTAAGTTAATCCAATGCAAAGATGATAGGGAGTGACTTGGAACAAGATACTCAAGTAGATTCGAAATATACTCTGGCGTCTTTTTGCGGGGATATTTCCGTGTTACCGTTAGTATTTTTTATCCAATCTTCTCTATTTAGGCAGTACCGTGATTTGTTTACCTGGGTATGCTGGTATCTCGAGAGGCCAAAAGTCTGGCCACGGTGATCATAATTAACTGGATGTTGTGGAAAACATTTGCGGGTAGTTTGTGCACCAGCGCATTACAGTAGTCAATCCCCGAGATAACAAGAGTTCGCACACGTGTATTGTCACATCAACAGTTAAACAAGATACTAACACAAGATTTGTAATATACACAGAAAAAAAAAACAATTTTGGCGTGTTTAACAACTTTTTGTTGCCACGACCCCAACATTAATAAGCTTTATTTTACGGGTTTATTTCTGATCACATACCCTCATATTTCAATCAAACTCTCTACAAGGTTTACAAGTATGCTATTTTGAATCTTCAAACTGTGATGTTTGAAAAGTAGAAATACATTTATGATTGATAAAAACAAATTGATTGAGTTGGCAAACGCGACATCGGTTTTGCATCGTTGTTTTTATTTGTTTGGCCTAGTAAGTGATAAGATAGTTTGGAAGTTGCAAGTGAATAACATTATTTTCTCAACTTAAGAAATACATGAGACTGTATGGGATGAAATGTATGTCATGGCTGATAAGTTATGATATCACATAATTGTCCAATTAGTTACTTATTGATATTTTACATTTTGCGAAGGTGTATCAATGTTGCAGCTCATTTTAAAAAGATATTGTTCTCGGTCGAATTTCACATGCAAAAATATGTTTTGCATTATATTATATTTATATACTTATGAATATTTGATCTATGCATCTAACTACAGCGGTGAACTTATTTATCTTATATAAATTATATATGCATTGAATATAATTGTATTTTAAATGATATAATTTTACTAGATTTTAGTGTGTTATAAATGATGCAGACTACCAACAATTACATAATTTAATAAGTAACATATCGATTTATGTAGCACTTCTACTTTTCATATTGTTGGTTATGCTAATGTTTCAAAAAGCAATCGCTGACATAAATAGTTTTCCTAAGATTTGTTTTTGGTCGTTTAAGCATGAATAATAAAGACTTCGCCCATCCGTGAAAGAATGCATGTTTTTTGTCAATATTGAAATAATTAATTTGCAAATTAAATTATTGTAGGTTTAAATATCATGACACAGAAGCGCTTTATTATTATTATTTTATAAAAACAAAAACCTATATCGTAGTTGCTTTTGTGGTTTTGAATACACTAATGAAGATATTTCATTTTATTTTATAGATACTGGCAATTTATCTTTCAGTTGAGTATATTAATTGGCATATTTAATCTTATCTATCCATGACTACATATATTTATGTTAAAATATCACTTAACTCAAATTAAGCTGCTCACAATCATCCATCAGTAAGCAAATTATGTGCAATTATGGTGCATGATCGAGCAATGTATATATGTTGTAGTCAATCTGTGAACACCGCGTATGTTGACATTCGCTTAATTTTTGCAGTCAATGTCAACATACGCTGGTTCACTCAGTGAATGTCAACAATGCCTAAAATTTCCAGGCATTGTCAACATACGCTGAAATTTACCCCGAAAAATTGCACAGATTGACTGAAATGATATTCGAGAAATAAATAATGTTCTCCAATCATCAAAGCGCTTTTAGTTTAATGTATCAAATTATATTGAATTGTTATGCCTTGTGATCAATTTAGTCTCAATAATAGGACTATATAATATGATTATGAACGACTTTTAAATACCTAAGTATAAGTGTTCCTGGAATCGATTGCGCAATTGCAATTGAAGCTACGCATAGTGAAATATGTTATTCGTCTTTAACATAATTCGAATTATGTGTGTTGAAAAATACCAGTAAAGCATGATCCTTTTGATAGTCTTAATCTTATCAATCCGCAGTTGCATATTTCTCTGTCTTTTCAATATGATGATCGTAAAAGGCCTTTTAATATATAAATATGAACGTTGTTCGATTCGATTCCACAATTTCAATTGAAATTCAAGCATTATGATTAATTTTGTTTAGTTCATATTATAATTCAAATTATGTGTATTGCATATTTAAGTATGTAAATAATCCTTTAGATAAATCTAATCAAACCCCAAATGCATGATCTTCGATCTGTTAAACTATCAATACAAACATAGCATCACGTTTTATAACATTAATCATATTATGTAACCTTCATTATGTTCAGCTATATCTTTGTTATATTTTAGTGACAATTCTTATTCAAAGTGATGATTTCAATAAGCATACACCACGTTTAGCCTATCGCAATTATTTATTCATCGAAAATCATATCAGTCAATCTGTGTAATTATTCTGCGCAAACTTCAGCGTATGTTGACAATGCCTGGAAATTTTAGGCATTGTTGACATTCGCTGAGTGAAACAGCGAATGTTGACATTGACTGAAAAATTCAGCGAATGTCAACATACGCGGTTTTTACATATTGACTACGACATATATACATGTACAAATTCAAAGTACATTCATTAATACAGACTTTATTTTATTTTCGTCAAAGATAATGATGTGCTTTTAAACCGTCTTATCGAGCATGACCAATTAGACCACATACCAAATTAATTTATTTTAGAATAAATTATGCTGCATCGATTCAACCTCTGAGATTCATACATCAAGCATGGAAAACAACAAAGGATTATTGGCATTTTTAGCGGCATCATCATCTCTTAAACTTATTGGATCTTATCTAACGAGAAACAATAGACCCGCTAATCTTGAGCATGTTGGTGATCTATCAGGGCTGGTGCTCTATCCAGGAAAGTCTATGCAGGGACTGGAATTGGATGAAGGGATATGCTTATCAAGCGGCTTGAAGCATCCGAAAAGTGCTGTTCACGATAGGTTTGCATAATTTTAATGCTAGACTTACACCTTGTAAACAAACATATACAAATAAAACATGAGCATTTCTGAAATATATTTGCCATAAAATATATATTTACTTTCGATGCTGCCAGGTCCTTATATAAAAGAAATACATTGACACCCCTTCTGGCTTATTCACACGGGACGCGACGAAACGCGGCAGGCGGCAATCTACTTATTTGTTCTTTACAGGACTTAGTCATTTTTTAAGAATCGCTCTAGGAAAGGTGTTCACACGGAAAGCGGCAAGCTCAGACCTATTAATATTTGACATTTAAACAAATAATTTACTTAGACAAGTTGAGTTGTTATTTCTTGTCGCAACTGGCGGCGCAAAAAAGCAAGTGGCGATTCCGCTCCGCCTCTCGCGTTTGTGGAGATCATTTAATGAAAATTAACAGTTGAAAGTCTAAGAATCGTCAGCTGTCGTTTCCCATGTGAACACTTTAGCGCTCCATTTCCGAGCCTAAAACGCGTGTCGCTTCCCGTGTGAACAAGCCCTTAGGCTTTTACTTGTATGCCATATTGGCGCCCCTGATTCATTTCTTTTTCTGGATCCGTCAGTGCCAAACCGCTCTTTGAATGTTGTAAATACAAATTGTTTTATGTCATATGATACATAATATTTTAATATTACTTTTATATTACATATATTATAAATCCACACAAGTCATGTTTAAATCACCTTCTCACATTCAATTGTTTGGTATATGTTCATATTTATATAATGTAATTATGTGTATCAAATATCTCAGATGCCTTATGCTCGTCAAGGGTAACAAGTACATCAGTGCGAAGAATGAGAACTACGCAAGACTGCTATCTATTAGAACGGAACTTAAAGGAGATAGTGAAATAATTCTTCATGGTGACTATATGGAACCACTGGTGTTGTCGCTTCTGCGCCAGGAGTCGCTCCCAGTTTTGACAATTGAGTAAGCTATAATTATCTAAATTTGATATCCAAGTATGTAGACCATGTTTGAACTCCGAAATTGCAAAACTACTGATGACATTTGAAACTATTCTATTGAAAACTCCATATTGTGCTATCGAATATAACATTCTCACAGGAAATCATTAAATCTTATTCAAGTATTATATCTGGTATGTCATTTTATAACTACATGTATATATAACCAAATCTTTAATATTATTTAAATATTATATAATTGTATTAATGACATAATTTGTAGTATTATGGGGGAGAGTGTAGAAGGACAGGATTGTGGTGATGATGCGGCAGAGTGGATACAGCACTATCTCAATAAGCCTCGAATTCGGTATAAAACACATATTTACATTTAGAATCACAATTCAATTACGATGTTTCAAATACGAAAACAGCTTCACGTACGAATATAATTTTTGAAATGATTACAAAATATTTTCGATACTGGTTTCCTACTGATACATTACGTTTAAAATAGACTTATTATTATTGAGAGTGATGGAAGTCACACGATGTTCTACCAAGAAGGATCCCCCGCCACACAAGTTCTAAGAATGGGTTTTATAATTAGGGACATCATACATAATTTAAAGACTTCTACGAACCAGTTATTTGCATCCGCTATAGTAAAACGATAACTATATATAATAACATTAAATAAATCGAATATTGCATGAAGGGCACCCCACGACCTATTTTATAAAAAGTGATACTTTGAACATAACATCATTTGATTCGTTAAAAATATACAATAAATAGTCAAATTAAGACAAATGAATTTTACTAAAGGTGTTCCTATTTTTGTAGCTAGCTGACCCCATTGCGCTCATCTAGATAGCTAGAATACGAAGAGGAACGCCTTTTTTTGAAAAATGAAAATAGATATACTGGTATATATGACCAAATTTAAAGTTGTTTTTAGTTCATTGTGCCCAGCTACATATATTTGAATAAGATTAAACCCGAAATTCTAAAAACGAATTAGTAAAAATCAACAAAAATCTAAAAAGGTGTTCCTAAATTTCTTGTAGCTAGAGGGCAATTTTTAAAAGTTTGTAGCTAGATGAAATTTGAAAAGGAACACCTTTTATGAGGAACACCTCGTGGGGTGCTCTTCTTGCATTTGTTGATAATTGCAGTTTGGTAATGGGTGTAAACAGCCTTCAGAAACGCAGAGTTCAAGACAGAGACACCAAGTGGTCTGTGCTTTCAAAACCGGAAGATGTGGTTCGTATCAACATAAACTTTTTTTTTTCAAAATAAAATGTTTCACATGCACACTGTTATCGAAACATTTTATTCATTAATCGGTGAACTGCACAAGCAAACGTGTAGGTTGAACAGTTATTCCATGGAGGAACCCAGTTTATCATTGTAAATTGTATAAGCATAATTCATAGTTTAATTTGAATCATTTATTGTCGATCTAATGCTCAACGATTTCTGCACCCTTATTAGCTTCTCCATGACTTAAAATTCGTTAAAAATTATGCAAGCAATCTTTTGTTCCAGGTAGTTTTTCAAAACTACTATCCCTTTCTGCTTCATACTGAAAGCAGCTTAAATGAGTACAACGGCAAAATAGATGGAAGCCTTCAAATGGCGCGATTTCGACCAAACTTCGTTGTATCTGGATGCAAACCATATGATGAAGACAATTGGGCGGAAATATGGATAGGAAATGTGAAATTCTCAAATCTCAAACCATGTCAAAGGTAAATATATATTTTCTAAAAGGAAATAGCTAATATTTTCCAAGCAGTTTCGGCATTGAAATATTTCATATTCAAATAGTAGATTTAATTGGTCATTCGGAATCGGAAATAGCCTACATGTACATTTATAATCTAACAAGTGAAATTTACGAACAGTTACGAACAGTTGATCATGATTATTGTTCTTTTGAATCATCTAAAGATATTATTTATCATTCATGCAAATAAATAAACTTAACATTAACATTAAAGAATTTTTTAACGCAATTATAGATGCAACGTCACCACATTGGATCCTAAAAGTGGTGAAAAGGAAGAACAAAATGAACCATTGCGTTCGCTCCGAAAGTATGTGGTAATTGCCAAAATATATTAAACTTCTACTAGATAAAGCTTTAAAAACACGAGTTCAGCAGTTATAATGTTCAATTCGAAGCTTGGGCCAAAAATATTTATTTACAACATCTATTCAACCCTTTGCGCTATCGTTACAAATTATGTGTGCGAAATAACATGCATATAGAGTGAACTTAATCATCTTAACTTAATAAACAATGCCAAAAAAACTCCCATTTACATTTTTTAGATATCGAAATATCTCTCCTGACTACGTAAATTCTCCTATATTTGGAGCGTTATTAGTCCTGGATCGAGAGATGGGCAGAGTGAGAGTTGGAGATGAGGTGTATGTTCGCCGGAAGACCGAAAAAGATGCAACATATTGGCGTCAACTAACAGATGAGGCAGACCATGAATGAACTTATGATGTTAACGAACTTCAAACGATAGATACTGGGTAAACAAGAACACAAATTTCTAACGTAAAAATAGGTTTTCGGTTTCGTGATTTTCACGTTTTCAGATGACATGAAATGTATATATTATGTTGAACTATATCTTGTAAAATATTTTAGTGACACTTCATTGTCCTATCAACATACATTTAATTCGAATTCATAGTGATGGTTCCAATAAACATACAATAAGTTTAGCCTACATGTATTATAATAATTTATTCATCGAAAAGCATATCAGTCAATCTGTGTAATTTTTCGGGGCAAATTTAAGCGTACGTTGACAATGCCTGGAAATTTTAGGCATTGTTGACATTCGCTGAGTTAACCAGCGTATGTTGACATTGACTGAAAATTTTAGCGAATGTCAACATACGCGGTTTTCACAGATTGACTACGACATATACATGTATGTTAAATTGTTGTGCAGTCCAATATTGGTTATTAGTAGAACATGATTAGAGTGGAAAGTTAGTTGATATTGTATGTCAGTTGCATGAATCCATAGCGTAACAAACGATTTTCAGATGACTCAATTTCTAAGTTTTAATAAATTAAACCCAGATATTGTAAATGTATTTTTACCCACATTTTGAGGATAGCAATTCTAATAAATATATATTTTTCGATCAAGCAAATATATTCAGTTTAAAGCTAGTTGAAATCTAAAATGTTGAAAATAAGGGCCTGACAACATATATATTCATAGAGCTTTATTATTTCTAACAAACCGTATTTCCAATGCTATCTTATGACACGTCTTTATTCTGTTAAAAATACTTAAATTTTCGTCATCATCAATGAACCATCTCAATGATTCAATATGTAAGAAAGAAAGACAACCAGAACACTTCCATATTAAGTGCGATTTTAAGGTTCCAAAACGACCATAAGTCCATGAGTTTCAAGTATTATATTTAATGATTTACAAAATGATTATAATTTTAATCGTTTCCATTATCTATCAATAGATAATGACCTTAACTACTATATGTTTAGGTTGCTATTATAAAACATACGAGATCAAATCGTTCTGTCATATCCCATTAGATTTTGTAGCGAGAAGATGCTTCCAAAATTAATTTGTCTGGTCTTTTATTAGCCTTTCTGTCGATGGATACCAATGCCATTAACAAATTACAAACAACATGTAATCAGCAACTAACTATGTAAATAATGTGATCTAAATAGACATAACTATAGCCAAACACATGTTGCAATGTAAGATTGTGTCCCATTATAGCGGTATTTTTTAGTTTCATAAGGTGCACCAATCGGAACATTTGATATATATGGGCTTAAAATGGCAATGTGTATATATTAACGAAAATATGCTGGAGCTTTATCATTTCAATCTAATATTTACGTTTAAGAAGTTAGCAAATGTGAAAGGCCCAAATTAACATTTGATATTTAAAAAAAAAAACACGTTTATTTCATAAAATTAGTTTACAGTCCCTTTGTTCTAATGACCTTTTTTTATTATGGACAGTATACTAAGCCGGCTAAAGTACATCGTACAGGTTCAATATACACTGTACAATATTTTAAATAATGGACAGATCTAGTACTTTATCCTATACATCTAGGGTTGCGTTCACAAACAACAACAAAATCTACTATTGTGCTGCGCTTTGCATGTGAACGGAATTGATAGTCCGGTGGCTAATACCATTCCGTGTGCATTTCTTGTTAAATCTTGAAACTATGTCTTTTCTTTATGGTCTTGGGGTCCTCTTCAAAATATAATATATTTCCATTTTTTATTTCGAATATCAAGGTATGAAAATTACGATGGCCGAATAGCACATCTGAGAAAGAAAAACGTCAATGATAATTAATGAAACATTTTGATTGAATAAAATTTACATAAGACACACACATTTAAATACATCTTCTAAGACTACATTGAAAAACGCTAATCATTCATTACTCCATATTATCATTGAAAAAAATTACAATGGCCGGGAAGTGTAATTTTTCATATCTTAGAATCACCATATGTCAAACATCGGTATAACTGCCGATTGTTACAAGTATATAATAATATTGAATAAAATTTTAGCTAGCATTTATTATAACACACATTTTCGGTCTTTTTACTAAATTACGATGGCGTCTCAGCATGCTACATTATAATCTATAAATCATATGATTAGGATTCTAGGAATATTAAGGATCTATTTCAGCATGTTATATACCGGATTGATTTTATGTAATAAGGACCACTAAAACATATGTTTCGTTCAAACCAGAAAAACATTTGAAAAATACGATGGCACGAAATTGCAATTAAAGTAACATATAGTTCACAAATTCAGTTCATGAGCACGACGAAGAGACAAATGCAAAACTTGTGATGGCAATCATTCACTGATATATTTCACATGCCGTCATCGTCTGATTCTTATTCAAACTTTTAAGGTTCATGCATGAATAAATGTCATATATGTGTAATATATTTGTCTGTTCATATTATTTATATAATGTTAGAGTAACGTTCTTATGGGCCATCGTAATTTAGCGAAACATTAAAAGTGTCATATAGTGATGATAGAATGATATAAATTGTAAAAGGCGATAGTTATACTGATTCTTGAGATACGCTGATTATTAGGTATACAAATAAATTCCACTTTCCGGTCATCTTATTTTTCAAATGCTTTTCTGGTTTGAAAAAAAAATAATGTGGTCCTTATTACATAACATCAATACTGTATAAATTTAGCATGTTGAAATAGATCCTTAATATTCCTAGATTCCTAGTCATATGATTTATAGATTTTTATGTAACGTGCTTTGAGGCCATCGTATTTTAGCAAAATTACAAAAATTGTGTGCTACAATAAATGCTGATTAACATTTAATTTAATATTATTATATATTTGTAACAACGGCAGTTATACCGATGTTTGACATACGGTGATTTTAAGATATGAAACATTACGCTTCCCGGCCATCGTAATTTTTCTAAATGATAATATGGAGTAATGAATTATTAGCGTTTTCTCAATTTAGTCTTAGAAGCTGTTTTTTAAGTGTTTATCTTAGCGGATTTTGTTCAAATAAAATGTTTCGTCAATATTCAATGACGTTTTTCTTGCTAATATGAGCTTTTCGGTCATCGTAATTTTCATACCTCAGTATTCAAAATAAAAAATGGAAAACTATTCATTTTTAAGAGGACCCCAAGACCATTCAGAACATGTATAGTTTCCAGATTTAATAAGCAATGCACACGGAATGATATTTAGGTGGTATTACCGACCGGACTATAAGGAATTAACTGCTAGACTGGCTTTCAACTTTGCGCATTTTGCTTATATGTGTTTTACATATCAATGCACGATTTAATGCATTATTCTAAATTATTTAAAAAATATTTTAAAAAATGCTTTAATATTGTTTGCAATTATCTATATAAAGAGGTGAATTGAAGTAAATTTAAGGTTACTCACACATATATGAAATACATTGTCTTTTGACTTAATTGTTTAAATATTAATGGCCTATTTGTCTCCTAAACTTCGTTACCTTTATGAATTTCTTACCATTTTCATACCTTCATGCTCTATAAACAGTAGAAAATCTATATAAACTTTGACAAACGATATGTTATATCAAATTCTCAACATTTCAAGTATGAAACCTTGAAATACGAAAATGTTTGCCTTAGAACGGAAACAAATAGCATTTATTTATTTTCCGACCATTACAAAAGTCCATTTAAACATTAATTTCATTTTCTCTATTATTAACTGTACATTGAGATGTTCTCATATCAATTATGGCGTGTACAGAATTCTGTACATCTAGGTAATCTGTGTTTCAGATTTATGTTGTGTCTATGGGCTAGTTGGAAATGTGCAGTTTAATAATTAAATGGGTGTAATTTTTCTGGGTTTATTAAGTTAAGTGTCGCTTGTAGGATAATGACTTTGTGGTATGTATAATAATGGTTCATTTACATACCTTCCAAGAATCGTTCAATTTTATCAGAAAAAAATGGTTCGATTAGATCAAGGACCTGACCAAATGGGAGCGACGAAGCGCGACAGAGGCTGTTTTCCATTTCGTTTTTTTTTTCATAGTAATTTTATTTTCAAATTCCTTAAAACTGAGTTTATATACGGGAAACAATCCATAGCGCTCCATTGTGATTCCCGACCAAACAATTCTTTAATATACACTGTATAATGACAATTTGCAAAATTCCTAGTTGTAATCGGTCGCTACCTGTGTTTCAAAATCGGAAGAGGCGATTCCGTATCGCACTCTATGGGGTTACGAACAACTTCTAGCGGTACCAGACTTGATCAGGCAACAGATCGCTCAAAAACCGTCCAAAACAGCTCAATATCGCATCAAATTCGCTCGTCGCTCCTCATGTGGCCTTACGCTTATTTTAAAGCGAATGGTTACATAAGAGAAGCGATTTTTATCGCCAATTGAGAATTCACCGTTTTTTTAAATAAAATTGCAAGGAGCGACAGCATAATCGATCGTTGTGAATTTATAAACAAAGATAAACAGTAAAAATAGTGGCGATAGGAATCACGTTAATGTAACGTTAATGTAACCATGCCCTAAAATGTGAAATAGATCGTTGACCTTGTAATGCTATGTCGCTTTTTTTCTCGAAATTGTTTTCATTTAAGTCTGAAATGTTATTGTTAACTATCAAGATTACAGAAGTACTGAGTTGCATAATATGAGGTGATTTAACCATTGTAACTTAGTTGCATATAAACCATTTACAATTTCGCAAAAGGTGGTCCTTTCTTGCTCCCTGTTGGCTAGAAATGGGGGCACAGCTCTTTTCAAGGAAAAATGGTATTGCTGTTGTTGCTGTTGTGGTTATTATGTTAGTTTTTGTTTTTGTTACATTAGTCCAAGATTACTTGAAAACTTTCTGAGAAATGGATGCTATATTCTTTTAAAGCACGGTCTGAAAAATATAATTGGGAAGTCAAATATCCGTGACACACCAGTTCTATTACTATACAAAAAAAACAGCACGCGGCGACTTGTTCTCCATAAAGACTTGTTCTTCATAAGGCAAATCTTTGCTGACCATTTCAACTCTAACCTCTATAATTTTATAACATGTTGAAGCAGTGTTGAAGGGCTCCAGGCAACATTGTGTTTTATTGACTTAACATGATTTGCCAAAAGGTATTGCAAAGTGTCACGTGATTGCATATACATGGTATATATTTAAGTGATACTCCAAAATCAACGCGATCACAGCGTTAACATAGTTGTAATCACTCAAATCCCGATATCGAGCTCTCCGGTTTTGTATGTGCATAAACATACTTATATGTGTAGTGTTTAGTTAGTGTTTTGTCTAAAAGACCATTTGGTGCTCCTGAAATGCCTATCTATAAAAGACTAGTTATAACACCCCACTTGCACCCCTATGCAAAATAGAGACATTCACCTTTCGTAAATCAAGCATTTGAAATGGAAAGCGATACCGGATTATTCGCATTTTTAGCGGCGTCAGCATCCATGAAACTTATTGGATCCTATTTAACGAGAAACAATCGACCGGAAAATCTGGAGCATGTTGGTTATCTTTCGGAGCTGGCGCTGTATCCGGGAAAATCCATGCAAGGGTTGGATTTAGATGAAGGGATATATTTACGGAGCGGTTTAAAACATCCCCGTAGTGAGATTCATGATAGGTAACTAACATCATTTTAGATATATTAGTAGAAACCAAAAAAAAAAAAGAATGACCTTTGCATTTTGTTTCCTTTGTATGATTTGTAAATTCTGCAGCATTTAACCTATGTTCTAGAGACACATTATGCCTGAATTATTGTTATCCTCCATGTATGTATCAAGTATTAGAAAAGTTAAAACAAGAACACAATTATTTGATTTTATTATTATGTGTATATATCATCTTTTCCCTTTGAAATGGTGCACCAAGACTCGGACACTTTTTTTTTTTGCGATTGCGTTAAATATATGGGAGAGCCATCTATATAATATGTATTATTCCTGCTTTGCTGTGATCGCAGGCTTTTTCGGTCGCGTCTGCTCGCACCATTATCATTAATTGACATATGCTATGATTTTGGGCTTATACTTTGGCACTTTTTAATCGAGTTTTCGGAATTATTTGTCACAATTAACTTGTACAAGAGCAATTTAATGATGGGTTACAGCTAGATCGTCATTTAGCACCCAAAACTAAATTGCACAAAAATGCAGCCACGATCTATAGATTCTACACTTTTACTCCCTGCAAGGCCATATTTATAAGTATAGATTATCGTAATAATGCGACAAATCGATAATGTGACGAAGCAGTAAACCAGTTTTAAAATGAAATAGTCGCTTTTTTTGCCGATTTCCAGAATTTATATAAAAGGTATTTTTTCATATGAAAAAAGCTGAAATATTCTGGTTTCAAAAAATAATGAAGAGTACCAGGTTCTGTCAGATATATATATCCTAGAGGCATTTGATAATTAAAAATATCGTTTTCTTGCGGAAACGCAATTAATTACTAAAGAGCAATGTATTTTAACGCGTTCATTCGACGTTAATGTAAAGACACGGGCGAATTTTCTGCGGCACACCGATATTCAAAGAAAATATAGTAAACCCTACGATATTGATTGCGATCCCATGATTCACTAGATTTTCTTTGAATATCGCTGTGCAGCAGAATAAATCCACAAGCGCGTGTCCGTACCTTTATGGACCTTGTTTGGAAAACAATAAAATCCAGTCGAAGATAAAATTAAATCTAAATAGGATAATAACTGGATATCAAATCTCATCCGTTTTGAGAATCCATGACCTACAACCGTTTGGTCTAAAAATCAAAGTAAAGCAACCACCATGTTCATATGAACTATTTTGATGTTTTTCAGGTGCTTAATGGTCGTCAAAGGCAACAAGTATATAAGTTCGAAAAATGAGAATTACGCCAGGCTCTTATCTATAAAAACACAAATAGAAGGAGATGATAAAATTGTGCTCTTTGGTGATGATGTAGAACCGCTGACCCTGTCTATGGAACGCCAGGAGTCCCACCCGATTATTAACATAGAGTAAGTAAGAAATATGGTAACAACGACAATACAGACACATATCTAAAATACTTTAAGATATCTTTGAATCGCGGTTTATGCAAGAAACTACATAGGATGTTCTTTGGGACAAGATCGATATTGGGAGGCTAATCGGATTAGAGCCCTGATTGTTGGGGGGTTGAAGGATTATGTTGAGGGGCATTATGTTTGGTCATGTATATAGAGAAAAATAAAGGGGTTGAGAGTCATGACGTCACAGGGTGCTCCGAGGGGTGCTGCATGGTTCTATTCATAGAACAATGGGGTCATTCAGGGTGAGGACTGGACCTGGCCGTGGATTAAGAACGTATGTAAAACGTTTGTGTCACGTGATTAGGGTAGGGACAATTTCATGGCAGTGGAGGGTAGGGTCGGTACAAAACGTGTCGTGGATGTATTTTTAGAGTGAAACGTTTGGAAAACGTTTGTGTCACATGATGTTTATAATATCAATGTTTTCATACAATACTATTATTCATGCAAACTGCTTCCGTTCAATGTCATTGCATATGGTATCCTTGTCCCATCTCTAACCCTAATTCCAGGCTCATGATTAGCTAATGCGATGAGGTAGTATGAGTTTAAATCGGCCCTTTCGTTGAGTGAATGTTGAGTTAGTGTTAGCTTGGGATGATGACAGGAGGATAAAGAATATAATTGGTTTTTAGTTCATCATGAGTTAACTATGAGTTAAGGTTGAGTTCATTTTAGATAAATATGAGTCATGTATAGTGATCAAAATTTTAATGCGTGTTAACTGAACTTTATATCTAGAGAACCTATCTGCCGCATAAAGCGTTGCCCAGCACTCGGGACGTGGACCCTGGTTCTCATCGAGCGCTACCCTAACCTACTTTTTTGTTTCTTTTTTATCATTTTATTGTTTTTTTTTGTGTTTTAAATTGTTTTTATTTTATTTCTATTTGTAGAGAGTTTTTTATTTGTTTTTATTTTATTTTTTTTTATTTTTTTTTAATCTTTTTTTTTGTAGAAGGTCATTTACCAGTCTTTCGACGCCAAAGGAGTCAGGCCTGCCCATTGGATAATTCACCTTCATACTTTCTTTTTCTTAGCTAGTTGTAGTTGTCTTGCATTTTCAGCAGAAGATGGTGTCACTAC
>LQRL01117037.1:0-20690 GCA_001703475.1 Hydroides elegans
TGAAAGGAAGGTGAAACAAGAATGAGTGCGTTCGGGTGGCTTGGAAGGTTAGCTTATTCATGGTGGCCATGCGGGGATAGTAGTGCTTGCCTGGGAAGCCAGCGATGTGCAATTCGAGAGGGACGGGGCGAACGGAGGGACGGAAGTTGAACAGGCCCATCTGAAAGGAAGGTGGATATAATGAGTGAGTGCGTTCGGATGGCTTGGAAGGTGGGCTTATTCATGGTGGCCATGCGCGGACAGTAGTGCTTGCCTGGGAAGCCGGCGATGTGCACTTCGAGAGGGACGGGGCGAACGGACGGACGGAAGTTGAACAGGCCCATCTGAAAGGAAGGTGGATATAATGAGTGAGTGCGTTCGGATGGCTTGGAAGGTGGGCTTATTCATGGTGGCCATGCGGGGACAGTAGTGCTTGCCCGGGAAGCCGGCGATGTGCACTTCGAGAGGGACGGGGCGAACGGAGGGACGGAAGTTGAACAGACCCATCTGAAAGGAAGGTGAAAATGAGTGAGTGCGTTCGGATGGCTTGGAAGGTGGGCTTATTCATGGTGGCCATGCGGGGACAGTAGTGCTTGCCCGGGAAGCCGGCGATGTGCACTTCGAGAGGGACGGGGCGCACGGAGGGACGGAAGTTGAATAGGCCCATCTGAAAGGAAGATGAAAACAAAAATGAGTGAGTGCGTTCGGATGGCTTGGAAGGTGGGCTTATTCATGGTGGCCATGCGGGGACAGTAGTGCTTGCCTGGGAAGCCGGCGATGTGCACTTCGAGAGGGACGGGGCGCACGGAGGGACGGAAGTTGAAGAGACCCATCTGAAAGGAAGGTGAAACAAGAATGAGTGCGTTCGGGTGGCTTGGAAGGTTAGCTTATTCATGGTGGCCATGCGGGGATAGTAGTGCTTGCCTGGGAAGCCGGCGATGTGCACTTCAAGAGGGACGGGGCGAACGGAGGGACGGAAGTTGAACAGGCCCATCTGAAAGGAGAGGGGAAACAAAGATGAGTGAGTGCGTTCGGATGGCTTGGAAGGTGGGCTTATTCATGGTGGCCATGCGCGGACAGTAGTGCTTGCCTGGGAAGCCGGCTATGTGCACTTCGAGAGGGACGGGGCGCACCGAGGGACGGAAGTTGAACAGGCCCATCTGTGGAAATTGAGGAAACAAACCAACTAAGAAATTTTGAGATCTGTTCTATTAGAAACAGTTTTTAACTTTAAACATGAAGGGAATAATTCGACACGTTAATTGATAATTTATCTATATAATAATAAACATATATGATGTACAACCACAATTTTATTTTGTACCATGCCGCTTTACCATGCCTTGTTATAGTGTCTAAATTCATATATCTCATGTAAAAACAGTTAACAAGAAACTTAATAATAAAAGCTGGGTATACCGTATGGATCGCACTGCTTAGTTTCCGAACTCATTTATAAAACATATTTAACGCTTATATAGATATTTAACATCGAACAAACTTATCAGCTAACATGCTTGTGTATTTCTGAACAACCTTAAATATATATAAATATCAATCTAAACTGTCGTAATCTTAAGTGCTAGCTAAAATCGTAACCTTCAAGATAATTTACAGGCCTACCCTTTCCTAAAACATATCAAGTAGGTTAAGCTTTTAAATTACGACGTGCACAAAGCCAATATTTAATTGCTTTGTGATATTGCGAAAATAACCGTTATATATGATAATGTCCACATGTAGTGCTTAGAAAATATTTTGCAGCGATGCAATCATACTGTTTTATCACTCTTCATAAGCATCTGAGTCAATGTCTAGATTATTCTTCTCTTCATAATAGACATGTGGCATTTAATGGAAAATAGCACTTCAGTAAGAGACAAGTTGTTCAAGGTTGATCAAATCACTAAACATTTCCTTTGTATTTACCTGTTTGATGCCCAGCCAATCAGCCAAGTCTCTCGCGTTGGCCAACGCTGTTGACAAACCAACGACCCTGACCTTTTTGGTTGTGTGGGAGGAGATGAAGTTTGTCCTTGATACGATGACCTCCAAAACAGGTCCACGGTCGTCACCTAAATTCGAACGTAAGAAGAAGCTTATAAAACGCTCATTGAATTTCTTTTAAGATCTATACAAGTATTAGAGCATGGTCAGACTTTTTTCTCTTAATTTTACTGCGTTTAATAATCATTATTTCGAATACAAAAATATTAATCATATGCTTAGAACACCATAACTTACAAATTTGCTCGCATGTTTTTTTTTTTTTTTTCTTTTCTTTTCTTTTTTTTTATCGCAACTATCTAATCACTGCAAGGCGTTCAAACAACTTTTAAATTTATTAGATTATATTATGTTTTTCATTCACGTCTTAATGTAGAGAATTCAAACCATAACCTTACCAAGTAGATGAATCTCATCTATCACAAGTAACCGCACCGCCTTAACATAGCCCCTCGTTTGCCAACTTCGACTGATGCCATCCCACTTCTCAGGTGTAGTAACGATCAGATCCGCTTGGCCAACGGCTTTCATGTCGGGAGTGACGTCGCCAGTCAATTCTACCACTCTGGGTGAGATATGGACAATCCATACCATTATTTTTAGTTGTACAATGTACATTCAAAACATCCAAGAGTGAGTTATGCATCAATGCGGGTACGGGAGTTGTCACACACTGTCGTTTATTATAAAGGATGTGTGAAATTGAGATATTTCTTAAGGTAGAAACACTCTACAGGCAAATATTGTACTAAGAAAGCATAATGAGGTTTTTTTTGCAAAAACATAACGTGAAATGTGAACATAGAATTCTATCCATCACCGATTGAGGATTTAAGCACGTATTTATCAGGTCATCACACTCGATATGCGATCGCTAGCAGTCACAGGCAACAACAACAAAAAAAATACATACTTTTTGCCGAGTTTCTTCTCAATGCGAATCTTCCAATCTTCCATCCTCTCCCGGACCAAAGCTTTGAGCGGGGCAATGTAGACACACTAAAAAAGGAAAGGTAATCATGATGTTATTTATGTTCTTTTGAAAGAACGGGTACGCAGAAACACTCTACGTCAGTGGTCCTTAAGGTTTCCTAAAACGTTATTATTTTGATGTTTTATATTTATTATTCACATGCGAGGTACAACAACTTTTTAGGATGCTTCATATCCTATACATAATACACTGACTAAGACTGAGAGCACACACCTTAGACCCAGGATATTCTCGGAACACCCTAAATATCGCCATCTCCGCCGCAACCGTTTTACCGGACCCAGTGGGTGCACCCAACAATACATTGCAGTCGTTGTGATATAAAGTGTGAAAAATCTGGGTTTGCACGGGGTTGAAATGCGTGTATTTGTAGAGCGACTCGATTTTGGGGTCGTCAAAAGCGGTGATGGGGAGTGGTTGCAGATCCAGCAATTCTGTTGAACAGGATAAAACAATATAATAGTTTTAAGAGACTTACAAGCAATTATTATTGAAGATTTTAGTGTGTAGGTTGGTATTAACTTATTTTTGTTTACAATGTATATGTATTTCACTCATAATGTGAGTGAAATATATTACATTCATGATTTAATATTTTATATCTGGGCTTTGAGTATACATGTAGCACATATGAGGGTTATATGACTAGTTCCGAAATATATCTTAAAAAGTTCCGTACTTTCTTCAATTTAAAAATGAATCATTCTGTTAGGATTTTTGTCTATAACTAAACATAAAAGATAAATCTATAAACTTTTGCATTTTTACACTTACATATCATAATAAGGAACTCAATTCACCTGTGTGCGGTGGATGCTTTTCGGGCAGAATGAGATGTTGAAATGACATGGCCTCAACGCTCTGTGAGCCCAGCCATCGATCCGATATGGCTCTCACATAATACTGCGTAGGGAGTGGCTCGAAGATGGGAATGGTGAACACAAGGGTCTGGGGTTCTGCGTTTCTTTGGGCCTGTTACAAGAACGATATTTTGTATATTCGAAGTATGCAAAGTAGCTCAATATTTAAAACTTATCACCAAATATAGTTTTAAACGGTTAATCAATTTTTTGTGTAGCAACTGGATCATTCGAAAAATTACACTTTTTTTTACTGAAACATATTTCCCATAATGATTGTCGGTAACTTAGTTCTGTATAACACTAGAAGGTCAGTGACCTTGGATCCCCCGTGAACTTTAACAATGCGTATATGCAGGATGGTCAGTTTTTACTAAAATTAACTTTGGAAATGACGAACTATTTTCGACAATGTTCAACCGATCAAGATGACACCATGACCAGGCACGACTGCAGACCTTGGTTTATATGTGTATTAAATAAAAAATCTCTCGCTCAATTCCTTCATACTAAACTCGCGTGCACATGTACTTAACATCGGGTGAAAATGTTAAAACCGACAATTTTCAAAGTGTTCCAGAATCGACAATTTTCAACCGATCGAGATGAAACTTTGACGAGGCACGACTTCAGACCTTGGTGTATGCGTGTATAAAATTTGAAAGCTATAGCTCAACTCCTTCATCCCAAACTCGCGTGGACAAAGTGCTTGGCATCTGACAAAAACTTTAAAATCGACAATTTTTAAAGTACTCTAGAATCGACAGTTTTCAACCGATCGAGATGAAGCTTTGACGAGGCACGACTTCAGACCTTGGTGTATGCGTGTATACAATTTGAAAGCTCTAGCTCAACTCCTTCATCCCAAACTCGCGTGGACAAAGTGCTTGGCATCTGACAAAAACTTTAAAATCGACAATTTTTAAAGTACTCTAGAATCGACAATTTTCAACCGAACGTGATATAACTTTGACGAGGCACGACTTCAGACCTTGGTTTATGCGTGTATGAAATTTGAAAGCTCTAGCTCAACTCCTTCATCCCAAACTCGCGTGGACAAAGTGCTTGGCATCTGACAAAAAGTTTAAAATCGACAATTTTTAAAGTACTCTAGAATCGACAATTTTCAACCGATCGAGATGAAGCTTTGACGAGGCACGACTTCAGACCTTGGTTTATGCGTGTACAAAATTTGAAAGCTCTAGCTCAACTCCTTCATACCAAACTCGCGTGGACAAAGTACCCTATATCAAGCGGGACAGACAGACGGACAGACGGACGGACGGACGGACGGACAAGCTCAACCCTATATCCCCTCGTTTTCACGGGGGATAATAAATTAAATCATGAGTAATACACGCGATATATGGCAAAATAATGCGTTCGTACGTGTTTCTTGTGGAGTAGGAAGTACTCGGAATGATAGATATGGTTGTTCTCAGGATCCTCCACCCATACCCAGAACGGCTCTGCGGCGTTGCCGTGCACCTGGCAAAGAATTACACTTGTTATATCTTGATTAAAAGAGAGCGATTACAGTAAGCCTACATAGATGATATGGATTAACTTTTGTTAATTTTAAATCATTTCTGTCCTTTTTTGAGTGTCCATACTTTCTTCAAACAATAACTGCAACAGATAGCAAACCATGTAAAATCTTTTGTTTATGCATAGTACGCCAATATCTAGCCTTTGTCTCCATACTGAGAAAACGAGAATTACATTACATTAACGTTTAACTCAACAATCGACCCAACTCAGGATTCCACATTTCTTAAAACCGGTACCTTATCATTCCACTTGAATTCACATGTGATGTTGAGTCTGACTCTGAGCACAGTTCGCGTGATGGGCTGAATGGATGCTTCGAGGCCAATGACTGGAATCTGCTGAACACACTGCTTGATCTTGGGACCCATGCGCACGTGGTGGACCATGTGACCTAGGAATTGGAATAGTCAAGATGTTTATATAAACATAGAACATACTCATAGAATCTACATCCAATATCAAGATTTTCGTTTTTGTTAAAGCATGCCATCCTATACACATACTCTTCGTTGAACGGGTTATAACATATTCAAGCTAATGAATTCAGATTTTTTCAGACATTTGCTTGTTAATTTACATGCTGCTGTAGATATTTTTGAATAAAACACTTATACATGACAACGTTATGTTTATAACACAAAGAATAAAATCATTTAAAGACCCAAAAACTTTGGCTTCGTCACCTATCTCTTTAGGATCCATCTCCCTCAACTTATCCACCGTCAACCGCCTCGCTTCCAATTTATCCAGCACCTCCACACCCAAAATGGGAAACTGCCTCAATGGATTTTCAAATGCCCACAATCGCTTCTCGATGACTTTGCTTAGTTCCAGAAGGCGGCCGGCCATGATGGGCCAACCCTTGCGGATGGCCACTTCGAAGAGGGCGCGCACGATTCGGGCCGAGTTCTGTATAAAGAATAGGCAACTTGGTTGTATAGAACTATACATGCTAAAATAATTTTTGTCTGAAAACAAGTTAACATATGCTATATTACATGAAACATACGTAAACATAGTGAGAAAACGTCAATTTGTTTCTCCAAAATCGGTTGGCCTCTTAAGCTCAATTGCTAAGCGATGGACTAGCTGTGTGCGTTGTTCAGAGTTAATTAAGGAGACCCCGGTTCGATCCCAAAGAATGGTTTAATTAACAACATGTTTTTGTTTAAATACTAAATAAATCTGCCTTATAATTAAATTGGAGAATCCTACAATTTCGAATTTATTTGTTTCATGACCGAGGAACTACTGTAAATACTTTCCAAGCGGAGTTTAGATTTCGTGGTACCAAAACAAGATTGTTAAGAAAACATCATTCTATAATTATCAATGTCATTTTTCTTAAATAGATTAAACGTGATTGAACGCGGGACGTCTCGATCCGTAATCGAGCATCTTAACCACTGCATCATCGAAAACTAAAGAAATCGCGCCTCTTGAAATACAATCTATAAATGTGGATTCATTAAGATTCATTAAATTTCACATTAAGAATTACTTCGTTCATTCGGCAAAATCAATGCACAGATATGTCGAATTACATGTATTATAACGCTATTCACATTTTGGTATGTTCTAAGAGTAATTTCACATGGTCGGATTACTTTTGGGACTCATGTGATGTTCACAAGGGATAAAAATCACAGAATTTTATTTTCTCAAATAATATAAAATGTGTTCACGTTATACGTACTATTCTAGTAATGAGTTAATCACTTTGCGACATAACATCTTTGGACATAGCAACTGCGTCTACCATCGACTAAATTGCTTTGACATCAATATTACAGTATAGACAACGATTGGAATGGTACGCAATGTAACTAGACAATTAGATTGTTTGAAATTTCAATGAGTTATTAAAGAGCTATAACTGTGGAATTGACTGATTTCGCCTTAATAGTACGTATTTCGAACGATAAATCGAAACCCCTTCACCTGAAGTGAGGGGATAAAACCATGAATCAATATAGATGTACTTCAAATCAGGGGCCCTTATGATATTTTTATACACTTATAAACTTATCTGATATCCTTAATCGAGGGATTATGGAAAACAATGCAAAGATCATTAAAAACCATTCTTTTTTTATTAAAACGTTTATCAGGATTCTATGAGTCCTGGATGAAATATCTGCTATAGATTGATGTTGTTGATGTTATTGATTTTATTGATATTATTTTACTTGACAAATGAACATTTTAAAACAAGCGATAACGAAAAAAAATAGAACACGGGTGAAATATTATTGATTCATACTGCTTTGAAGTTAAATAAAGTATTTTTAATGACTTGAATTAAATATAATATAAAAATATCGTATATCGCAAATGTATCGTATATCCTATAAATACTATACATCATATCATCTTGCAAATCGAATGATTTTATTGACAATGTATCAACATTAGAATACGAGAGATATTTACCTAAACCCTCATAACCTTTTATATAAAGTATTGATTGACGTTAGGCATAGCATGCCTAGTTACATCTTAACATCATGCCAATTTACATCTGCAAAAAATACAATGCTGTATTTGAAATGATCTCATATTCATTGATTTAGGCACACCAATACAAATTACTCGGAGATTTCCAGCTAAATGTATATTACTCTGAAAGGTTATCTTTGGTCAATTAGATCATTTACCTTAAGAGAACTTTTTTACAAATGATATCACAGATAGTTTGATATTTCAAATATATTCAATGTTAAATATATCTACAATGGTGTTTGAAAAACAGCTTTTTTTCACTCCAGATTTGTTCAAGATAAGATACGTGGATTATTATTACACTAAAACCTTTTTAATTCGAGCACGGTTAACTCGAATTACTCGTTAACTCGAGGTGATTTCGGCTATCTCTTATAAGTTAGTCTTATAAAACCACGGTTACCTCGAATTCACGGATAACTCGAGGTAAATCGAAGTCACGAGGACGTCGAGTTGACGATGTTCTACTGTATTCGAAAACATAAAAACGAAATGAAAATATAAATGTTACAAATGTCTGACCAAATACATATATAAATTGAAAAACCAAAACACTGATTTAAATAGTTATGTACTGTTTTATTATACCATTATGACTATCGTATTCACTCAAATAGAGGGGTGGTACCCATCGAAAATAAAACTATTCGATATATCTCACTTTTACAAATAATTATCTAATAATGTAGGTAAATTAATGTCACATGGCGAGATTATGGAATTACAAGAATGGGTCAAGTCTATAAACATAGCTGAGTGACTTAGAGAATAACTAAAAAATATTAATTCTGAACATGATTCCTATATTACATTTTCGTTAAGTTCGTTAATTATTTGTGTTGCCCTGTTTATCTACAAAATTAAATTATCTATCATTTTCCCAATAAACTGTGGGCTTCAGTAATAAATAGAAGGTGTATAGGTGTACATTTAAAGGCCTCATTTTGTTCTGAATTTCGCTATTAAATTACATAGTTAATTGTCTTATTAATATTTAGTGTCATTTTAAACGATAAATCAACTTTGAGCAGTTTTCGTATTACATTGCACTTTTTGCTAACATTGTTCTTGTTGATAAAGCTATTAATATCAAGAAAAATACTTATTTCATTTATCAAGAGAAAAATATCCGGTTTCGTGACAAAAACACAATGTTTTATGTGCATTCTAACGATTACATTATCATATCTTCATTTCGAGTGACACGAATGGCTAGTACTTTATTCATAAGTGAGATATTATAATTATTATTCGAACAACCCTTATCCGAAAATATACAATAAATTTGATTTAGTTTTAATAAAATTAAAATAATTAACGTACTTGCTGCTTATTCATCAACATTTTATAATTTGCTTAATCAAATCAACATTATCTTGTCAACACCAACTTAAACCTTTGTATAATCTCCATATGTTAACATTTCATCTTTTTGTATCTTCAGATATCCATAGCATTTTATGCCAGAGCAAATATGAACAATCGCCGAGCCCATATCAATAAGATGTTTTAGAGTGTTTTGATAATATATGCAGATAACTTGAGTCAAACCAAATACAGCGATATTTTCCCTTATACAACTGATAAAAATAGCATCAATACGACATGTATAGGCATACATAGAGCAAAGAAGCTATCAGGATAAAACAGCTGGGAAAAATATGTTAAATTGTTAGAAAATTGTAACCAAGAAACTTTTAATAAAGATATATACTCTTTATGTATGCCCCAATTATGGAGCATCTGGCTTTTGTCATATTTAAAAAAAGATCATAGTGCGCTGAAGAGAGTTTTGGATACACAATTTAGTTCTTGTTGTTTATGAATTCATGATAATGAATCAAAATAAGCATGGAAGATACTTTGGTGATGCTCTATATTAGATATAAGGAAGGTCGAGTACCACCTTTACTTAAAGCGGTTCTAAAACAATCACTTTTTGATACAAATTTATTACTTTCTCAATTCGATGTAAATGTCAACGAAGTTTGTTGTCAGACTACAGCTCTTAACATCGCAATACAAAATGGAAGTGTTGAGATAGTTAAATGTTTATTGAGGCATCCGGGAATAAAACTCAATCGCCAAACGAATTGTCTTAGGACTCCATTGCATGCGGCTCTTAGAAGTGATGATAGTTTATTTTCATTGTTGCTTGACCATCAAATACCAGACATCAATGAAACAGATTATTGTGGACGATCTTGTTTCATGCTAGCCTGTTTCTTGGGCAACATATCTGCACTTAAATGTTTGCTTTCTAGTAGATATAGAGACGAAATCGATTATCGATTGACATGCAAGGGATATACAGCATCGCATTATGCTTGCGCATCTGGATATGTATCTGTCGTACAATGTCTTCTCACAAATGGCATGTTCCTGCCAAACGTAACGGACAATTTCGGACAAAGACCGCTGGATAGAGCATGTGAAACAGGACAAATAAACGTTGTTCGCCTTCTGCTAGATAAGAACCACTACAACACAGTATCGAGATTTAGTTTTATGCAAATATGTATATCTGGACATGTCGAACTTATGAAAACCATTTTAGAACATAAGCGATATTTTTTATTATCACCATCCATGTTATTAGATTTCATAGAAAGTGCAATATCTGCTAATTATACCAAGGTCGCGTGTGTTCTTATAGACGCATTGATTGATATGATTAACTCTTCTATGAAAGATGATGTGTTTACGAGAGTTACGTCAACATTGCAGAAAAACATTTGGCATCCACATAAAGAAATGTCAAGTAAATTGCGATCGCTTTGGTGTACATTACTTCGCATGACAATCGAGAAAAATGTTAAAATGAGAAGACTAAAGAAAAGAGAACATTCCAAGCCTTTAAAAACAGGCGAATTACCATGCTTTGATGAACTGTTTAACGCCGCAATGGCAAAGAGTGGTATAAAACCTAAGTGTGACCCCAAATTGTACATGTTATACTACTGCATATTATATGGAAATGACCAAAAGATAGAATTATTGCTCGGGAAACTATCACTGGAGAGCGCAGGCAGATTGTTGAGTTCACCGATTCAATGGATAATACCATGGCAATTAGCTTTGAAACAACCGCAAATAATGAATATGTTTCGTACATTCGGCTGTCACAATCTTTTGCAGATTTATTCGGAGAGTACAAAGTATGGTATGAGCTCAACCGTTTTATTAATGGCTCAGTTCACATAACAAATGCCAAAACTTTGACAATTTCTGAATTAAAACAATTATTCGAAAGTAAAACTATGCTTGACAGCAATCTATCAATAATGGATAAAGACTTTGAAAGAGTACTTCGGTTAATTACTGGCTCGAAACACAATGGTGAACGAGAACTTGTGTTTATAACAATCGCAAGTTTCATAAACGCAATAAGCAGGGAAATCGCGAAAGAAAATCCTCTTTTTAGTTACACAGCTATTCAGGTCGGAAGTTCAATTGAAGGCACAAGGCCGTATCTGCCAGACGAATTCGACTTTCTGCTCCTTTGTCATGAATTACAAAGATTGCTCCAGATATCAAGCGATTCGACATACCAAAATAGAATGGTTGTTGATTTTAAACCTGGATCTCACAACGAGTATGAAGAAGCCAACGGTACAGCTGATTGGTTTAAAATGAGATTTAATTTTAAAAACATATTCCACCCGGAAGCTCCTCGAGTCAAGCCTAAGAATGTCGAAGGGCACTTCGATATTAATCATTTCAAATCCCGCTTGGATTCCCATATTAAGAAGGCAGTGGAAGTTATTGCAAACGAGGGACGCTTCATGAAGTACCTCTTCATCGACCCCAATTTCTTTGAAAGAAAACATATCTCATGCATTCATCTAAACTGGAGGGGTCCAGTGTTCAAAGACATGGCAATCAAAGTTGATCTAGTGCCTTGTTTTGAGCTTGAGTCATTTGAGCCGGCGCTGCATTTCGTCCAGAGACCCTGTCGCTATTATGTGTTCTGTAAAGCACTCCGTAATAACGATTCAGGCGGGTATATGATGTGTCCTGTAGCATTCTCAGATGTCGAAAAAGAACTAATAAGACAGTTACCTCTTGCCGGAAGAGAAGGACTTAAATTGGCAAAGGCAATGCGAATAGTTGCCTTGTTTCACGATGAAATTCTATGCCAACTGCAAGAAGTCTTCCATTTAGAGGAATGTCTTACTACCTACATGATCAAGACAAGTTTATTCATTTGTTACAAAACGAATGAACCAGACATGCAAGATCTATCCCGAGAAGAGTGGGCATATGTGCTCTTTCTCCATTTGCAAATCCGCCTGGAAACAAACGGATGTATACCCTCCATATTCGAGATTGATGACAGCGAAGGTATAACAACCATATTTCTTTGCACAGATCCCATTGACCTGGCTCCACATTTTCAGCGCAGATGCTGTATTCGTCGCAAAAATCTGTGGCTCATAGCAACCCATCTGGCCGGACTACTTTTGCTTCGCCTTGCCGGTACAGGGAGAGTTGGTATTCTTACTCGATTGGCCGTAAAGGCGTCAGTGCAAAGGGCTATTACTTTGTTTGCAAAACCATTAAAAGTGTTGTGAATCATCTATCATGTATAAGACGACTATCTGTGCAATGTTCCGTAAAACCAGACATTAACCGGTTCATTTTGTAGATGACTAGTTGACAACTTATCCCGATTATATAAGTCTGTTATTTAAACTTCAATGAGGCTCATAATGATGCCATTTTTTACAAATGAAGGGCTCCGTGCAAGATTGTGTAAAGTCTGAAATTGACGTTCTGAGAAACGAGGTATTGAATATTTTTTGTTGCTCATTTATATAAGGATCGGCAAATAACCAAAGGATGAAATCATTATGATCGCATTGATTTCGTAGCATTATTTAAGTGTTTAATATTGAACTATAATCATGTACAAGTCAACTTAACACATTGTTGCACGGAGCCTTTCATTAATGGTCTTTGTGTATTGAGTGATTCGAAACATGCCAGAAATACATGGGGTGGGCGGGATTTCTTCAATTATATTCAAACATTCAGATCTTGCCTTTACCGAATCTCATCTTTCACAGATTATTCCCTTCTATTCCCTTTTATTCACACTTTTATTCATTATATTTGTCGTTGTTATTAATTATTCTCCCCAAAGAATGCACATTCTAAAATACCAAAATCTATTGTCCTTTTTAAAGTATTGATGGTTCGAAAACCAAGGCCCTAAATCACTCTCTTTTTTTCAAATTTATATTAATAAATAGAAAATTAATCTTTGTTTTTCTGTCGATAAAGCAGTATTCGTGGTAAGCTTTTCACATAGATTTATGTTGGCATTAATATGTGAACAGGGTACTGCGAGATGACAATATGATATATAGATTCTAGTCTTTATAGAATGGTAGTTTTCTTCTTCTTATTATTATTATTATTATTTTAACATTATTGATAGATCTCGTTTGTATTTGGGTTTGAAATCATCACACATGATCCATTGTTCTGATTAATATATCGATAATCGGTTGCACCCGATTTTTCTGAGCAAAAACGATTTTCTTAGATTTCATGTTTTCAATTGCGCAATTATTAAAAGGTATACATGTATTACAAAAATATAAAATATTAGTTCATCAAAATAAATTGCCGGGTCTATGTCAGGACCAAGATTGCAATAGGAATATCGTATAAGATGCGAAAATCACTATGTCAGCTTTAAAAAATCAGACTTTTCCTATTAAATATATAAATGTAGGCTAAATTCTATGCATGTTTTACTAAAATAACAAAAACATTACCTTATATTATTCATATTTTTTTACCGCCTCACGAAAGAAGCCTACATTTTGATTAAAATACATAAAGAGCAGATTTAACACCCGGCCAATAAAATTCTGTGCGATAACTATCTAGGGATCGTTAATGGTAGGGATCATTAATACATATACGGTAAATAAGACTATCAAAGGAACATAGACTACAAATCATTTAATTTCAATTTTAACTACTTACACCCGTTTTCAGATTTTAGTTTATTGGCCTTAAACATTAGGTGAATCCACAGTGAGTGTGTATGTGATCATATCTAAGAGTTTAAATAAATACAAACCTGTGCAACATAAGCCTGATCAGACACGAGCGAAAAGCACTCGACCCTTCCCCTTGATATATAGGTTTGAAGCAATATGTTGACTTTGCCGTAGCTGTTCTCCGACCCTCCGGCCACCGGAAGCACACACGTCTCGTTCAGGTGCTCGTCTAGTTCTCGCAATTCCTCATCGCGAACCTTGTATGAAAACATATGAATATTCATGACATGTTTAAAGCAATGTGCCGGGCAATATCATCCGAGCAATATCACTTTTGGATATTCCCCACTACCACCCCCTATATTTCCTGATTCTATATTTAGATTTCAAAAAAATCTCAGGAACGAAATCAAAATGATTTACAGTCCTAGGGAAATGGAAAGAACTGCTTGCACCCTTCGGGCCTGTGCATAACGTTTCCCTTCACTCTGGTCATTAACTATTTTTGATAAGGAACTTCAGGTCATAAATGTCACATACAGGTATATGAACAAATACAAATCAAGACACACTATGAAACTTCATGTATTCTTCTCGGGGCATAAATTTACACTCACCTTAATCTGTTCAAACTCTTGCGACTTTGAGATCATCTCGAAAAGTTTGTCTTCCTGCATCACTGAGCGGAACATCTCGTTTACAACCTGAGAACATTAAACAGTACACGTTAACTGAACAGTTCTATACTGAATCGCTTAACAAGTAATGTATTTTACATTGAGGTTTACTGGCTTTCCGATTCACATAAAATTTTTAGCACTTCATAATCTATTAATACTCTCAACAATGAATATTACTCAAATTACCTTACAAACATGATTAACTTTAAGTCCAATACAACTTACCTCAACCGTGTCATACTTGATGTAGAAATGACTCGACGTCCTTCCCAGATCAGTGGGGCTCATGTAGTTTGTTTTCTCATCAAACCGCATCATACGTGCTTTGTCCAGACCCCTTGCGGCCACCTTGATCAACTCGCGACGATGCTCTTCCAAGGTGGGATCCTCCTGTATGAGGAATGCAGAAACTTTATGATAAGATAAGGACTTCGTAAAATCTTGCTGAACCAAAGCCTAATGGTTATATAATGAACGTGTTATTATCGATTTTTTTATAAGATCTCATAACAGAAAACTCAAGTTGTTAACCGCATTTTCTTTCTAAACAGGAAATAAGATACTGTCAAACAAAGGTTCGACTAAAATCAGTTAAAAGTTTACGATACTCTTTGCACACGCAACATAAATTGAACCAAACTCTCTGAAACTGAAATATTTCTGATGGTACGAGTCGACCAAATCCATGCTCTAAGGGCTAACATATAGAGCATGAACTGACTGAATATTGTTTCAACACAATGGTAGATGATACCAATCCATATCTCTTTTATATGAGGGCTGCGAACCCATCTACATGTACCAGCATACCTGAAGTGCTTTATAGGGAATGCCATACGCAAGTGGGTTGCATCTCATCCTCACGTATAAATACGTGTAGCTTAACCACTTGGCTGCTTCGTCCAGGTTCGTCACTGTACCTAGTGACACCTGCGATTTGTAAAAATACAAATATTCTTTATAATATTATAATTCAAAAGGAAACATTTTACTTCGAATTATCTTGTTTTCATCTTTGAATAATTATATCCTGGAATTACGGATGTACTGTGCACTATCCACTTTTCAATTCTATGAACAATTTAGTATATATTCCCAACGTCAATTTTATAAGCATGTTTTTATTGATTTATATATATTAAACAGTATTGTTTCATATTTTAATCATTCTAGGATTCTAGGATTTGTTTCCGGATACATGTGATATAATATACAAAGCCTATTCCTTATCAAAATAAACCCATGATCTCTCCCACACATACCTCTGCATTCAGATTATCCGTCAAGCTCTGCACAAACTGCGATTCAATGGGATTCTGCTGAGTCAGCAATCCCAAGTAATGCGACAATTTGTCGTGTGTCGTGATAATGGTACCGTGCCCGAAAGTATCGTATTGAGGGCGGCCCGCTCGACCGAAGATCTGCTGAACGTCTAGGATGCCCAGGTCCACGAAGGCGCCCTTCTTAGCGTCATACAGTTGGGTGCCCTAGGGAAATTGAAATAATTGAATAAAGGTTTAATGTGAAGCATCTAAGGCGACAAAGCAACCCATTGATGGTTGTAATATATCGAAAAAGGCGCTCTTCTTGGATTCAAACAGCTGGGTGCCCTGGGGAATGGGGTAAGATGTGATTCGTTAAGCATAATCACAGCGCAACGTTTACTTGTGTAGCTTATTGTAGAATCGGTCAAACCCAGTATTGGGCAAAACTAGACTTTGTTATAAAATATAATTAAAATCTATATTCTAACAGTAACACATGGCTAAATTGAAAGCAATTGAAACATTTGGTTTGTAGTTATATTAATGTATATACAATGGACATACGGTTCAGAAAACGGAGTTCTTATTTTGTTTCATATTCTAACAACATGCTTTATCTTATCGTTACCTTAATAAAGACAGCATGCGCCGGCAAATTTACACCCCACGCGAGCGTCGCCGTACACACAAGACACTTAATCAAGCCATCCGCAAAATACTTCTCCACCAGATTCCTATCCTGCCTCAACATCCCCGCATGATGCGTCGCAAAGCCATCGGGAAACAACTCCCTTAGCTGCTTGTTACGCGATTTGGCGAACTGTTTTTGGGCCTCGCCGAATTGCGGGCTTGAGTCGGCTTGGAAGAAGCCGCTATCGCCGTTGTTGCGGGCGTTTTCTGCTAAGGCCATGGCGGTGCGAACGGTTTCGTTACGAGCGTGCACGAATACCATGGTCTGTGCAGAAAAAATTGAGAGATTTTAATGTCCCCGATACTCTCTTGTTTTGTCTAAAACCAGATCATGCTTGTGTAGTTTCTTCCTACATAATGGTACACTTAAAGCGAGTTAAGAAAGATAAGAAGAATGATTTTGGCATAAGGATTGTTATAAAAAATGTATGACTCTTAGTCGCAATAAAAGGCAAAGAACATGTTATAATATTCAAATAGCATGTCTGTGTACGTACATAATTTCATAAGGAGTCAAGTGTTATGGAGAATATCACATTTAAATTTAATAATTTATTTAATCGTGTTTCGATTTAGTTTAGACAAATACCTGTTGTCCTCGTTTCACTTGATGGAGCACTTTTTCGTAGCAGACCGTGTTGAAATCCTGTAGCTGTTGAATCTTATTGGTTGTCTTTATTCCTGCAAATAAACAATGTTTGATTAAACAATAACTTCTCATTAAACCACTTCTATGACGTCATTCCATTGTTCTAAGTGTGAATTAATTTTTACGAATTCACTCCCCTCATGGTTCATGATTTCAATTATCTGTAGTCTGAGACAGAATATATCAATAGAGTATGACCCATTTTTAGAAATGGACGACCTCTTAAGGGGAATCGCGGTGAAATTGGAACACATTCAAATAAAGATTCTACATGTCCAAATATCAGCACATTCTTTTCTTTGAATTATGCGTATGTGGAATCCATGTTACTTCAAAAGGGATAACGATGAATAGCTTTATGTTTTAAAATTTGTTGACATATGTGTACAAAAGGTTTGTCTGCATTTTAAAGTAACTAGTGAAAACACTATTTATCGAACAGGTTATCTATATATTCCAAAATAATAATATATCTTCTAATTGGGAAATTGATATGTCAAAAGAAATATACAGTGATCCTCTTATAATTGATTTGAATTTATCTGAATAAATTATCAAATACTAAATTCTTTAAAACCTATTCCATAGACCAGTGAATGCCCTTAACTCGCTGTAGTAAATTGAAATATCAAGGCTCTGTCATGTGGACAGCGTGGAACGATAATGCATTATTTTCGTATCAACAAAACACACGGGACCATTAAACACCCCTCTAAAACCAGTCACCCCCATGAAGTAGACTCTTCGAGCAATAGGAAATATTCTTTGCTATAGACTTCAATGATAGATTCTATTGTCACTTTCCAAGAATCAATCAAGTGACCTAAATTTGCTTGTTTACAAAAACGGTTATGTTAATAAGGGAATTAGTTTAAGTCAAAGAAACCCTTCGGGCATAAGAGTTTCGTGAAATTAAACCACTCTCGGGTGCTTCGCACCCTCGCGTGGTTTAATTTTCACGAAACTCTTAGCCCTCATGGTTTCTTCTATACTTAGCCTACTCTTCCTTCAAAAACATCAAACACGTTTATTAGGTAAACAAGAATATGAGCTTTCTTTTTCACCGCTAACTTAGAATTATATCATCTTGGAGAGTCCAAAATTCAACGTTCACACGAATCATCAAAGCATAGTATATGATTTTTTTTTATATTTTCTTTCATGCACTCCGTACCGATAAACGTCTGTGCCAACGGAACAGGTCGGAACCTTCCGTCAAAGAAGAACAGTCCCGTATAAGGGTTGACATTGAGAAACCTCGCCACATCTATGTAGTTGGGCAGAGTGGCCGAGAGACCGAGGATGCGGATCATGTTTTGAGAGGACTCGACCTGAAAATGAAAACAAAATTGAATCACTTCGGAGTATCAAATGTGTATTCGCGTTCATTTTTTTTAAAAAGTGTTATCGACTTTTTATTTGAGATGATATATCATATGGCAGGCATTAGTCTAAATATATTATTTTTGTATTTATTTTTTTTTTTTTTGAAGGCATACAGTCGAATCATGATGATTTGCCATTATTCTACTTCAAACATTTTGCGTTCAGAAACTTCATCGGTATTTACTACTTTTAAAATATCATGATAGGGATTGCTTCATCAATATAGCACTTGGCCAATTCAATCAGCAAACCAAAAACGATACCTGTCTAAGCGTCCTAGCAACGAGACTTTCGATGACCGCCCCTCGGTCGTCATGCAGCAAGTGAACTTCGTCGATGATAAGCAGTTTCACGATTTGTGTCAACGCGACGTCGCCTGTACTCTTTCGCGTCACGACATCCCACTTTTCGGGCGTTGTGACCAACATCTGAAAAGTAGAATTTACAAATAAGCATTACTTTCACGCGACATAATGTGCTATAAAACACAATTGAAGGGCTCCGTGCAACATTGTGTTCATTCTGAAATTGATGTTTCGAGAAAACTCAAGCTAAAGATATTGAATAAAAACTAAAAGTAGCATGGTTATTTATGAGCCGATTTCTATGCAAAAAGTATGTGGTGAATGCATTTACTCATGCCAATTGCAATGTGAAAAGAAACTGTAAGAAAACACAGCAATTAAGTTTTATTAGTGAATAGAATTAACAATTAACCATGCAAGTCTAAACAAAATTGTTTTGTCTTAGTAATCTGTAGCGTGCAACAAAATGTTTTATTCAAATCCATTGGTCTTATACAGTTAACTAAAATTCAACACAATTTTGCACGCGAAATGACAAAACACGAATCATACTAAGTAAATAAAACATTTGTTGCACTGTATAATGATACAAGAACAAAATATCAATAAACTATCCTGGACATTCTTCATCTTACCTGTGTTTTCATTATCTCTGCTTTCGTAAGTTGCATATCCCCTGTCAATTCCTTGACACTGATGCCCAGCGGCTCCAGGCGGCGACCGAAGTTGCGCACCATCTCAGCAGCTAGGGCTTTCATCGGGGCAACGTAGATGATCTGTAAAAAATATATATAAAAAGTTGGCATGCACTTTGTCGTAAGGATTTAAGATAGGGATTTAAGCAAGGAAGTAAAACAACGAAGAAGAGGGGTGTGCTACATAAGTGTTTTTCCCCCAATTGCAATGATTTTAATAACACAAAATCACTCATTTAGGCAATCCTGTCCGCACTTGCATGCAAAGTATCGACATAAACAAGTTCTTAAACATTTTAATTTTGAGTTAAAATGAAACAAAGATAAACGGAGTTTTTTCTAGAATAATCTTCTGTTCAACATTGTTATACCTAACTGGAAGCAGTTTCATTCATTTTGACAAGTATACATATAGCGCATAGTTTGGTGTCATAAAAGTGTGCTCATAAATGTCGCACATGACACAACAATAACGAAATCTATATAAGTGCATCACGACCTATTTATCGAAAATGTTCTATTTTTGGCCATCGGGAAAGCCCATGTAAAAGGAAAGCTACAGTTTCCGGTGTTTTTTTTTATGCAATATCAGCAGTCATAAAATAAATTATTCCATCAAATTTGCAACTCGTTTCAAAATCATGTTTAAATTGAATCCGAAAGCAAAACTGAAGAAGGATAGATATCAACATTATCCATCGAGTCTTAAAAGTGACTTTAATAACAATGCAAGGTAAGATGAATCATAAGTTATAACCACACCATTATCATAATGTGATAAGAGCTTTTCTTATCGACATCTTGTGACTGAATTTAAACATAACAATAAAACATATATATGCCGGTATTCATTTATTGTTCAGTAATAGGGATTTCGCATGATGACATCGTAAAGAGCTTTTTATATGTAACCTAGACAGACAACTTCATCAAAGTAAAAAAAAGTGGCCTAACAATATTACCAAATGTAAAATTGTATCATTTTTCTTTGATATTACGTATCCAAAGGACAATTGACATCATATATTATTTCCTTTTGTATTCTCAGTATATATCTGGCACACAGCTCGAAATTCCCGGAGCTCGCGGGGGGGGGGGGGGGGGGGGGGG
>LQRL01117038.1:3599-16930 GCA_001703475.1 Hydroides elegans
GCCAAATTCCATTGGTCAACTCGCCAAAAAATAATATTTCTGATTGTTATCAACAATATTTTTAAAATATTTATAATGAGTTTAGAAGTGTCGATACCATTGCCTAAATGTTAATTTTCCTAAAAATCGGATTAAGAGCTCTTGTTTGTTAGCATATTCTGATCCGTAAAAGACAGTTTCTGCAATGGGTGTGAATGAGGTTATTACCTTTTATTCTCCAACCCAAAGCAAAACTCATCCTATTGAAAGGTTTTGGCCAGCATTTCTATGTTGAATTGATCAGCTTATTTATTATTGAAAATATTAATAAATAATAAACAATCCTTACTTAAAACTCATCAAATTTAAAAGTATCATTCCTTCTATAAGCATTGTTTGAAATAGTTGGACTGGTTGTTTAAGCACAAAACAAGTTTTAATTTACCTTAATCCCTTTAAAAAACAATATTTATTCCTTTTCCTTCAATTAATTCATTAATTTTATTTTGAAAATAATTTAGAATAAAAAAAAATAAATTTTGGCGAGTTGACCAAAATTTGGCGAGTTGGTTTTTTGGCGACTTGGAATTTGGCGAGTTGGTATTTTGACGAGTTGACTATAACCCAAAATGGGTGCTATTTTTCATTATGTGTTACCTGAAAATAAAATTCTCCTTTGTAGGTATGGTTATCGATGTCATCTAGACTGTAAACAAAGGTTCCATTTTCTCCAAAATCATGATCCCTGGCAGTCACCGTCAACACACTCTGTCCTCCTGGTACATTTTCTGATTTTGTAAAAATAAGAAATGTTAATCAAACGTGAAAGATTAATATCAATTTCGGTAATCAACCAACTCAGTTTGACGTCGAATAACGTCAAGAGGACGTTCGGTATTGGGCCCATATGAAACTTTTCCTGACGTTCTGACAGGCGCGGATTTAGAGGGGACTATCTTTGATTCTGCATGAAGCTTATTTGATCCAAGTTTAATCAAACTATTCAGACTATAGACCATGGAAGTAAATGCGGAAGATTAAGTAACCTGGTATTGTAGCAGTGTAGTTGTGCTTGAAGTGAGGATGATGGTCGTTGATGTCATACACAGTGATATAGACTTCCGCCGTGTCCGAGAGGCCATAGTGATCTTCTGCCTTTTATATAGAAAATTTAATGATAAATAATGAATATTCCGTTTACAAATCTATCAAATATGACCACATATCCCTGGTAAAAGGCCACTAAAATTTGCAACAGACGACTTAACGTCCAGCGACATGTAATCTTGCCAATCGAATGAATCAAAATACGCGTGCTCAACTTTACTTATAATTTCCAATTTCTAAAAACATTTGTATTTAGGGGCTCAATTTACGGGACTCAATATTGCTTATATGCGCACATATTTGTGCAGCAGGATACCATAGTATTGATATTAAATATATGTTTTTTTTGTGATCAATTATAAACCAAAGATTTGTGTGAATTTCTATTGTGCGTTGTATTTTTTCTTGAGGTAGCATTCACATGATCCCTTAGTCCCACTTAGCTATATCACAAATATAAACAAACATATCACAAGATTAATAAGTTTAATTACAACAGCTTTCCGGAGACTCAAAAGCATCAAAACTACTTCAAAATCTATTTAATTTTCTTTGAAGACTCTTAATAGTATCAGTAGTCTGACACCATGTTTACACCTATTAATAACACTTACCAATATAGTTAGATTAATGGTCATCAGCTCGGGATTGTCATTAACATTTATGGTTTCTTGTAAATACAAATATGTGCAGTTTTCTATTCCAAACATTGAAGATGCGAAACCTGAAAAACGTTTATATTGAAAAATATAGGACCATTTGTTGCAATTCCCTATGTCGACATTACAACGAATCGATTTGAGAAAATGACATAGACCGTGACTAGAAATATAGCCTCTTTTTTGGCGCAAACCGCTCTGCAACCCTGTGGATTTTCTCCCCATGAAATCTTAATTTAGTTTTATAAACGAGGACAGGATATAAACAAATTAATGTTACGGGGTTAATCAATATGCATATAAAAATGAAGGGTTTAAATAGCTTCTTTGTTTTGGATTCGGAAATAGAATGAATTCTAGAATTCAAATTGCAACCACACCCTATGTATAAATATACGTTTATTACCTGGAACAATACTACAAGTGGTATTATCCAAAACCTCAACCCCGTAGGCACATGTATCAGTAACAAACATAGACTCAAAATCCGACTCATAATCCGACTCAAATCCAGTTTCAAAATCTGATTCGAAAGTGCAAGTGTCCATTGTCGCCATTGGATCGAATATATTTTCGTCTCGGTGAACTAAGGTCAAAACGAGTCCAGGAATGTACCAAATATGTGTTTTGTTAAGCTGGCAAATTGGGTTGTCGGCTGAGCCTGGATACCCTTCCTAAAACGAAAAAAAAAAACATTCATATGCATGTATCATAACGTGTACTTGACAAACAGTTGTCTTTCGCTCTCGGTTTAATACTTTCTGGATCCGCGTATGAGCGATACTATCACAAATCGCTGCGGAATCGGAAGAAATATAATTGATTTATAGCAATTTTTCAGAAGAACTTACTGTCTTCATATAATTTATGAAATGATTGCCCGAATTCATATACTCCTTATAATTTACTCACATTTCCGCATTTCTCTGGTATATCAGCCGCATAGACGCTCGGTACAAACATCGGTCTCCGATTGACCCAAGTGAGGTTGATTGACAGGAAGCCCGTATCCATGCCAACGTCATCAGATACATCAATCTAGCAAAAGAGAACTGGTCGGATTGGCATTTAGAATATAAAAAACGCCTTATACATTGATATTTTAGCTTAGATTTTTAAAAATATTTTTTATTAATATTTACCCTAAGAATTATCAAACAATGTAACCGTCACACTTGCTGTGAATAAATAGCGCGCTTGAACGTTTATGAAATAGACGTAGAGCGTTATAGAAACCGTTTTATCATACGTTTTGTTGAAACTATCTCTAAGCATAAAATGTTTTTAAAGAGTTATCGCTTGGCTGCATGTGTTAACCTATAACGTTGTGCAAAATGTTTGAAAGTTGGGAAGAAAATTTGAGTATAACCCGTAGCACGAAAAAACGGAAATACACATCGAAACATGTTACCTGTATTTCCATCGGCCACTGAGTATCATCGGCATAATTGAAATCTGGAGCATCCGTCGTGCTTATCCAACCACCTTTGGAAAAAAAACAAGAACAAAATTATATCTTGTTAGTAATTTGTACATACATGTATAAAACAGAGATAGCTGTAAAATTCTCAATTGTTTCTGCCAAGATTTATGGTAAATAATTCATGATTTAAAAAATTGGACCATGAGAGTTGAACTGAAATGGAGCAGAAGTAATATGGAAAGTTTAAGACTAATTTTTATATGAATATTAATTATTATTTTTTGCATTCATTTCAGATTACCCATTCATTGACTTTAAAAAGATCTTTATGTAATCATGCCCTTTGACAATCTTGAAACTCTCACAGAGGAAATCTTACACTGCATAGAAGAGTCTATGACAGTCTAACGTTGAGAACTTGATATATATATATCCCAATCAATCATGAAAATAATATTGTCATGATTAATTACAGCACTTAACTTTCATCATCTTATCTCATCTTCACTTAACCTGGAGCTAATTTGCTTATAAAATGATTTAACAAATCAACCTACTTTGTGGGTCTATGATGAATTTGTCGTACATCTGGAAAGGAACAACGCCCGCGATTGAATAAATGAGTTCATTTGGGTATCGTCCCTCGGCAACAACCTTCACATATAACAAAGAGTTAGTGTGTTAAAAATGTGTTAAATAAAAAATTGGTTCTAAAATTCAAATGTCAACAAAGCTTCCTCGCCTTTCTTTTCCGCCTATCACATGTAATGTATAGACGACAAAATGTCAAAAAGTTTCTTGTATAGACAGTAGACAAAAACCGGTTAGACCCAAGAAAACCTATTTTGGTCCTTGTTGTAAATTTAGCAATTGAATTGCTGGAATTTTACATCATCTATACGTTTGGCCAAGGGACCTTTCACTTGGTATCCCTTCGCAATGCAATAATTAGCCAATGTATTCTAGAAAAAAAATCGATCGAAAAAAAAAAACAACTCACTTGAAAAATGTCTGATCCCGTCGGTGCATCTTCAGGCAATGCGATGGATTCATTCAAATTCAAAATCACGGGATCCTGGCGAGTGTTTTCCAGGAAAATCACAAACCATTCAATATCGATATGCATGTGATCCCACGCCGCCAAAGTGAGAACATACTTTGTTGGCAGGACCATCCCGTACAGATCGTGGGCAACGCGCAAAATACCTGAAATAGTAGTTGAGAAAAGAGAGCATAAAATGGTCTTGCATAGAAGAAAATGTCATTTTATGTAGAACACTCTTTTCTCAACATCTTGTAAATGGTAGTGTGGAAATCAGTAATAATCATGTTGTTGTTTTTTTCACCACTCTATTGTACATTGAGTTTTATAAAGTCAACAAGATTATATTAAATATATCTAAGCAAGACAAACGAAAAAACGCGAAGGTCCTAAAATTACTATTATTCCCTTTTTAATCACTCGTTATATAATAAGTTGTGTTTGATATGAACTTTCATTCAGTAACATTTGAGGAATGATTAATGGTGTCAACACACAGATGGCAGATATGTCATTTATTCTATCTATATAATTGAGAAATATAATATCCGGGCTTATCTGACACAGTATTCAACATCTGATTGAGATTAATGTTATACAGTTATCATGCAATATCAAATTAAAACATATTTTCGTTGATACTATATCATCTAGGTGAGTCCGAAAGCACTTAGATTAACATCAACTAAAGAAGTGTCTAATTAGACATGTTTCTTAGTATATTTCATTTCAATTCTTAATCGCCCTTAATGAATCGAAGTCGCCGGAATTTTGGTTTTGGGGACATGACTTTGAAACCAGTACAAGTATCCCGTGGCTCAGGGGCCTGGCAATATTGGAAGCTGCACTCGGCAGATTATTCCCCAAAAATGTATTTTCAAATTTATTCCATTAGGGGAATTTGGTAAAAGCCACCTAAACACCACATGCCTCAAGCCGATTCAAAGACATACCCGGAAGACTTATAATCTTAACTTAATTCATATACACATTTTGAAAATCGCACCTGTTTTATTGTCCATGACAAACGGCGGTGGTGGGTCTGCAATATCAGTAGAATAAATCCCATAGACCAGCGGCTCTGGGTTCGAATCCAGATCATGAACCTCCATTTGAAACACCACATCACCTATCAAGTCGACCATGTTAAGAAAAATAATTTCAAAACGGGCCTGATTTGTAAAGTTCGACTTAAACTCGAGGTTTAGTTTTTGCACCAAGCCCCTTCATATGTTTAAACCTGATAAAAGCTTTGTTTGAACCCGTTTATCCAAAGCTTTACTCATGATAAACAATCATAAAATGGTTTATTTATTAAATTGCTAGATATAGCAACATGTCATTTGCAAACTAGGATGTATATATTTAGACAGAAGTTCATTATGCGTAATTAAATTCAGCCTGTTAAACATGCCATGGTTGCGAAGGAACATATCACAAACGCTACCTACATACTTAAACCATCTTTGAGTTGTTATTTCAAAATGAATATTTTTTATGTAAAATAATACAGAATTGATATATAAGCAAACATATGTAATCACCTTCTTTTGCTGTTTCTGCGTTAACAGTGGCTTCAAATGGCAGATTCGTGATTTGATGCGGCTCGTTTAAATCGATGACTTGAACGCTAAGCGTTGATTCGGCGAAAAGACCGAGAGCATCGACGCGAATATGGATGATGTGTTCGTGATGGGATTCGAAGTCTAAGGGTTCGTTGAGGGAGATGCGACCTGGATAAGAACATTTTATTGTGATCATATCGATAAATTGCAACATTATAAGTTTAAAAAAAGAACATATTATGGTTATGAGCACGGGACCTTTCTGTGGATTTCTTTGAGACATCTCACGGCTTATGAAAGTTGAAAAAAAAAGAAACTTATATTATTGTTTTAACTGTTGAAGCTACTCCGTATAAAATGTATATGATCTCATGCTTGCTCTACCAATGCACACATCATTCTATCGTCTGCAGCCATTACCTGTATATGGCTGGGTACCCGCAATAAAGTCACTGCTATTCTGAAACTCCGTCGTTATATTGAAATACAATTGCGGCTCCGTGAACGAAAACTCCAACGGGACATCAAGTGAATTGAAGGCCGTATTTCGTTCGAGAGACGCTTTGACGTCATAGACTTTGTCTGGATACCCGGGTGGTGATCCAGGCATGCTGTTTTCAGGAATCTGGATGACGGCGGGTAGGTTGCTGAAGATGGGAGCAGGGCCTGTGGCGATATAGAGGGATTTGATAATAGATCCTTAAGATGCTTGATTTAAATTCAAAGTAGATCGCATGATCGGCAATTATTCTACATAAGCTTAGATTTAATTTAGTTAGCTAACAAGCATACTAACGATATAACTATTTCGTCGGTGATTGTAAACGGGCGATCGTCCGGACGTCAAACATAAAATTGAGCTGATGTGATTATCAAGCATGACCCGGGATTCTAACATAAACAATATAGGTCTTGGTTTACTAATATGCTTACCCAGCATAAGTTTGGGAGTAAAAGTTAATTTAAAAAGAAATGAGTTAACGAATCAAGTAATATTTTATCATATTATGTTCATAATTTGAAAATGCAATATACATTCTTTTTTAATTGTATTTTGCCTTGCCGAAATTGGTGTAGCCTCTGCGAAATTTAGGGTTTTAACATTGAACTTAGCCTAAAAAGCCGAAAACCGAGACCAGTTATTTTCATTTTTTTAAATGTCTAAATCTCCGAAAATAACACTTTCAAGTGCAAATATGATAATAATTATGCTGATTGGAATATGTGATGTCTTTTTTTTTTCACAAATTGAAGGCGAATAAAGAAAATCTTTTTTGCAGTTTTTTCATACAATCTAGGAAATTTTCTTAGACTCTTGAAAAGTTCCCAAGTGTGAGCATATTTAGAGCAATGCCTCAAAGTTCTAGATTTCTGCCCCTTGTTTAGAATTCATTTCTGTATAATGTGCATGTATTTTAAAATCATAATATTGAAAACGAAACGAATTATCGAGGTAAACGTATCTTGGATAAGCATATTAATGTCAAGTGTGTGCACTTTAAAAAAAGACACATTTTCACACTAATCCTCAATTGTTTGTTTATTTTTTAAATGAGAATTTTATTCGAAAAATACCACGAAAGCTGACCTGTTTCTACAACTGCCTGCAAAGAGACCTCTCTAAACAATTGACCTGCATCTCCACAGCTTGCGGTATTGAATCCTGGCGTAATGGGTCTGTCTCCCATATTTTTGCATATTTCCGTAACACTTTGAATATCGGTTCCATTTTCTGAGTATTCAATCATTTCGTTGTAGATTGGCGATGTCCTGATAAAGGAATTCAAAATGAAAACAAAATAATCTAGATTTTAAGCTCATTCGTATAAAAAATATTTGTCAAATCAAAATATTATCTTAATATGAACATATTTTATGTTTCTCCATAATGGAAACACAGTATGTTTGTAAGCATATTCAATTTCCTGAAAATAGATCGTTTTCTGGATTTTCTGACTTGAAATGAAACGAATAGCGCAACAGGATAATGTCGGTTATTTGACATCACTCTTGATAAGTAGTAGGTTTGAAAAGTGACCTTGTTTTATTCGTACTAAGCCAAACTCACCATCCTATAACATCATCAGGTTGCACCGGAATCTGCTTATCCTTCGCGATTCGAAATTCCACCGGTCCACGTTCAACATCTTCGCATCTTTCTTCCACGTGGTCAAAGAAATTGAATCCAACTAACATGTAATCGTTTCCCACTGGTCGCCATATTTGGAAGAACACGTTGGCACAGTCACTGTAGCTTTTGTGGAATCTCCATTCCTATCATTATGTTAAAACAAAATGATATCAGATTAACCGTTTAAAGTTGTTCAAAAGTAAAAATGATGAATCGTTTAAAATTACTTGACCTTGGGTAAGCGCTAACTCGAAATTATTAAAACATACTATTTGATTCATTGATTTAGATAAGCATTGAAAGGGTCATGCTTCTCCTTATTCACATCATAAACTAAAACAAACTATTTTATCGATTCTAAGCGGATTACACAGGAGCATGGACTACATTGATAAACTTTTGATAATTTATTGTGTTAAGGTCTTGAAATAAACAACAACAACAACTCTTTTTCGCTTACATTTCGGCACACGAGTCGTCCATACGACGTCGTTTACTGACGTGATATCGAAATGACGTTATAATATGAAAATTTCGTGTGCTTCCATAAACGACCAAATGTCAGATAGATATTTTCAGCCACGTCCGATTTCGACGCGACATCAATGGAACGGCAATTCTTTCTACGTCCACAATGAATACGAACGTCCGGAAAACTTCCTTTCGGCTCGAATCTATACGTCCAATCGGCATCGCTCATGTTTTGTTATCAGTTATGTCCTCTTCCTTTGATTTCATTTTCTTACCGTGACCACCCCATAGCAATTGATGCCTCCATATTCATGAAATATTTGAGTGTTGTTGGCGCTGAAATCGTCCCCTGCTCCTTCCTTTATATCCAATCCGACCACTCGGCCACCCTCCGAACAAACTGCAATATCATAATTTAGGGATAAGTTAAATTTTTATTTTGAAATGTTGATGCTTTTAAAATTCAAACGAAGCTTAATCTAAGTGTATTCACAAAATGTTCCCATAAAGGCTCAAGCAAATTATCAATAATCATGTTCAGAAGTATTTGATTATTTTATAAATACAAGAGGTGTTCAGTTTAATTTGTTACACTTTGATTGTGCTGTAAAAACAGCACACTGTGTGAAACTTATAAAATCTCTATTACAATAGTGTGCGTGGGCCCTTATATTTTTATTATAGCTAGTCCGTTTCAATGTTCAACAATACCAAGACACAAAAATGCTGGAAAGCCTGAAGGTACTAATTTTTGCCTTTTGAAATCTGGATCGGGTGTTTCACAGATCCAGAGACATCTCAATCAAGATGAGTTTGATGTCAGTCGAATGACTACTCATTATGTAAAAACCAGAAACAGAAAACAAAGAAAACATGCAATTTTGAACAAGAAAAGGCACGTCTTTTGTAGGAGGTATCCATAGGCTACTCCCGATGTGGTCAAGAAGATCCGGACTATGATCTTGAAACAGACCCAGCCACCAAACGCGATATTGCGAATTTATTAGAATTGAATCGAGGAAGTATCAATCATGTTATAAAACACATAATCAAATGTCGAGTAAAGAAAAAGCCGAAAGTTCATCAGCATACTCAAGCCACGGTTGAAAAACGACGGGAAAGATCCTGGAGGCTGTACCTGATACTCAACGCAAGGAAATTGAGAAACTATGTTATAACTGACTTTGCACTGTATTATCTATGTGGAAATATGGAAAAATACGAGTTTATTACGTTTGAGAGGGTCAACCACAAGAGTATAATATGAAGTCAGCCAAACGCGAAGAATGTGCTCCTTGAATCATGGTTTGGGCCGGAGTGAGTGCTCACGGGAAAACTAGCCTTGTGATTATTGATAAGAAGGTGTAGGTGACTTTGGATATCTATTTTCAAAAAGATCTGGGGCTTTTTGTGAGAAAATATGTACCGCCTTAGATTCCAGGATAATTTAAAAGCCACATGGTGTTCTACCAAGGCAGCGCATCTTCACATACGACAATATGGACGCTGCAGTGACTCGACGACGCCGAAATACAATATGTTTTACCGTAAGAGTGGAGGCCCAAATCACCTGATGCCGTCCCCATGGATTTTATTTTTTGTTGCATCCTGACAAGGGAGCTACCGAAGAAATCCTTACCGACCCTAGCTGGTTTTTAGCATGCTCTCAAAACTATCTGGAGCGACCCCACCAGAATGTAATTGATAGGGTTCTTCGCAGTTGGCCAAAGCGCTGAAGATTTATATATTATAGACATCGATCCCACTTCAAACATATGTTAAAACTAGAAGTCTGTAAGTTATATAGTTTTCATTTTATAGCAAAATGAAAAGTGTAACAAATTAAACTGAACACCTCTTGTATTTATGTGAAATATAGGTTTAGATCGACTACCACATGATAAGTACGTTGTAACGATATACATGTATACTGTTTCCATTTACATAGGTGATTTGAGACTACTGTTACACCAAAAGGTTTTTAAAAAAGCACAAAAAGGCATCCTAAAATCAAAACAAAGCATAAATTGTTTTATAAATCAATTTATGTGTTACCTTGAGTTAATCCAATATGATGAAGACTCACGAAATATACATAAATATATATTAATGTAAGTATTCCAGACATCGTTCAAATAAATTATTGTTCATTCGTTTACATTTTGTTTATCAAAAAAAAAAACGTATAAAATATTCAATAGTGCTTTGTTCTGAATCAATAACAATATCTAAAAGAATCTTATCATAGTTTTGACAAATATATAACGAATTTAGCAATAAAATAACATAGTTAGCAACAAAGCAACTATACACTAAACCTTATCATTTATATTAAATCCTTTAAGTGTTAAATCATTACAACTGAAGTGATAAGATTTATATAAATCACATAATAGTTTTCCTCAAGATTGTCATTATGTTAATTATTAAAGCAATTAGACTACTACATCCGATTAATTTAAATCATATGAGATCATGTACTGATTATGAAAATGAAAGATTCGATCCTTTTGAGCGTTTAGAGTTATATTTATAGAAAAAAAATTAAATAATTCTTTAATTATTCTTTGATAATTAATTAAGATCAACCAATCAAATAGTTACATTCATTGCATGACCCTTCGGACAAGAATTATCAGTATGTGATAAGTAAGAAAAATATCTCGATTCTGACATTTCTGTCACTGAAGCAAAATTAGAAGTTCTATGCATCTTTTTATTTTATTGAAAATAATGTAAAATTAATATAGCCTTTGCTTACCATTGAAATTAAATTGATAAAATATATCACACGTGGAACGTTTTTGCATATACATACTGTATATGGAATTATATACTGTACATAATCCAAGAATACCTTTGTATAACATCTGACTTAATATACATGTAATTAAATGAAAATGTATGTGTCTTATCACTCAATATGAGGTCGTTTTCATTAATCTATAGTATAAAGATACATCCTATACAATCGAAATGTGAAATGTAAATTTATGTATATCACTCGATACGAGCTCGTCATGTTTTTTTTTTAATTTTGGTTTAAAAATGCAAATAGAAATGTAAAAAAAATGTTTTTTTTTTTAAATATACATCGAGTCTATTCACAGAAACACAGAAGCAGCATTTAATATTTCGGCTTTGGACTCAAAATGTAAAGTCGGCTATGAATTGTGCTGGAAGAATCCGGTCTGGTTAAAATTCGCTCGTGCCTACTGGAAACAAAGATAATAGATTGCGTGTTTGTTTAGTAATATATGCTTAAACACAGCTTAGAGATGGAGACTGGATTTTAATGTGAGCAGTCCTTCTTTTGATAAGGTCAAAGAAACGGCACCATACGTTTTTATCAAAGCTCTGATTAAAAACGTCAACTGATGTCGAGCGCAGTCTAGCCGAGTATGACAACGCACCCTTAAAATCCTTGCCTGGCATTCTCAAGATTAATCTCATATAACTTATATGGAACTATCAAAATCATAATAAGAATAATATAATTTATAATAAATCAGAATGCTTACGAACAATACATGTCTTCATCGTCATAATCTGGACGGATATCTTCGTTATTTTCTCGGATAAAGGAAAGGTCTTCCCTCGACCGCTGTTGGTACGATCTGTCTTTCATCCAAGCATGGGTGGTCGGTCGGATCCTTTAATATAATAAATACGTAGAGAAAAGTGGAAATGATAATACCTTGTGGAATTAAACATAGGGTTTTGAGTTGTTAATAATGTAAATTACTTTAATGAATGTAAATAAATTTATGTAGATTGCTTAATTTCTGAAAACAGTTTACACACTTTTCACAAGACTCCTTAAAATTAGAAAACAGCAAAACACACTTTACACATGTTTGCTTGAATGAGTGCATATGCAAAATTAATAAATACTCTCTTTTTACAATCAATCGTAACAATGCAAATTTATTTGCGAAGTCACAGCTACATTTTGTACATTACAAAATCTATATACATATCCTTCAAATAATAATGTTTTATCTTTTCATCCTGAAGCAACCCATCTGAAAATACCGCAAACACATAATCACGGTAACAACGCACATTAAAACCATCAACAAGACGAGGAAACACAAAGTAATCACTCCACTTAGAGTGTGGATCCACCAGTTTGGGTAAGAGGGCATCACAAGTGAGGGTTCGTATTTTTCGTTCATAAATTCGATGAATGAAGATGTTGGTGTTCCTATAGAAAAATCAATATTTTGATTTGACACAATTGCTAAGTGAAAAAGTTTATATTTTTATTTTCAAAAATAATTATTACATACAAGATTATTGATGTGGTCATGTGATTAAGGAGTTTTCTGCAATGGCTAATTAGTTATTCTTCATTTGCTGAATCAAAAAAGTATGTGTAGATCAGTGAAACCTATTACGCCCTCAGCTACTTCAACAACAGCTGAAAAAAATAGAAGATCAATGGAATCCATCGAACTAACGTCTTTCTCACAACGTCTTTTTCACAGCGTCTTATCATAACGTCTTTCTCACAACGTTTCTCTCACACCGTTTACCTTACATATTGCTCCTCACAACGTGCAATGAAGTTCTAACAACATTGTAATATACAAGTAATAATTACTCTTGTGTTGTATATGTTTAGAAACCAATGAAAACTACAGCAGTCTTTGGCGGTATAATTTTATTAAATCAAATGTTTATAGCAACACCCCCTGACCATGGTAAATGTACCAATGAGATTATTTTAAAGCAAATTGAAAACGGCAAGGGAAGGGTGGGTGGGATATTAAAATATATACATGTAAAATAGTATATGTTAAAATTAGAATATAATGGTATTTGATAAGACAAAACCGACGCATTGATTTAAAAATTGAACAACTTGCATAGCAATAACGCGAAAACGAATGAATGGAGACACATCGAGCTGCCGCAGTTAATGCGCTGGCTTGTATTTGAACAACCAATG